>JAXGGA010004120.1:0-92425 GCA_038373865.1 Uloborus plumipes | reverse complement strand
ATTTAGGGTTCGTTTGATCCATGGCGGATCACAGTGGCCCAATTCAATACAGGCTGGAACAGCCTTTCGGAACATGTGTCCCAGAGCCAAAAAAACCGGACTTCTTGTTAGCTCGACTGCCTCCAAGAATCTCCCTCTCAGCATCCTCGCGTCCTAAGGAATCTCCAAGTTCCCCGGTGGTCCGACAGGGGGGTAGGAAGGCGCCGGCGTTCCCGGCCATTATGTCATCTTGCCAGGGGATCTACGTAATCTCCAAGACACCCGTTTTGTGGGTGGCCTTGCAATGACCCCCTAGCAGACGTGCGACGTGGGAGGTCGGGAAACTGTTGCGACCTCACACTACTACCAATTTAACCAGAACTGTTTTTCCTCTCTTATACAATTCCAAGTTTAGAAATATAGTAAGCAGGGTGTAAAAAAATCAATGATTTTTTTAAAAAAATAAAAAAAATCGGATTTTTTTTATTTAAATCGGATTTTTTTAATTTTTTTTTTTTAAAGGGTTACAGTACCTCAAAAATGACCGAAAGACCAAAAAACTTTTTATTGCTTATTTCAAAAGTAAAAGTTATTTGAAACACTCAGAAAAAAATAGCATTGTTCTAGCTAAATTATTTAAAAAGTTATGAGCGACTTTAGGGCATGCATGCTATGTGTTCTAATGGAAAAGCCAAACTTTAAAGTGCTTTTTCTCGGTGATCAGTTTTTAGTGTTTCTATGTTACTGGAAATGCTAAGGAATTTTTTCTATAAAAGATATAACTTTAAAGCAATATTTTTTGCACTCAAGATAATATATTTAACAAAACTGTGCATTGAATAAGCGTTTTATTAATTACAAAAATTTTTAGAGTTAGTTAAACTTCGAAGAACAAAATTTTCTAAGAATTTTTTACATAAATGGTCACAAAATATTTTCTAATCTAAATATAGGAAAATGAATGCACAGATTTGTTGAGGTAATCTTTCTGATCATTTCACAAAAAGAAATTTTGAAATTAGTGCAGAAACAAAAAAGCCTTAGGGTTTTAAAAAAATTGAAATTTTCTTACATTTTTCAAATTTTCAAAAAAAGTTTTCAAAATTTTTAATGTTTAAAAATAAATTATTGATTGTTAAACAAGTGCAGAAACAAATATTTCAAAGAATTAACTTTTTCACTTAAATTAAAGAAATTTGTTAGAAAGGTACTGTAACCCCTTAAATTAGAAACTTCAGTTATGAATAAATTTTTTTTTTTTGTGAACAACTTACCTTTAAGTTTTTAAAAATACAAAAACATCTTTGAAGTAAAGCTTCACCAGTAAGAAACCCAGAAAAAAGTGTTAGGAGCCAATCTGAAAATAATCCTGTTTACTAGCTAGGATAAAAATCAAATAGGGCAGGAAGCTCAACCCAAGCCTCACTTCATTCCGCCTCCCCTCTTTATTTTGCTTTTGTTTTGTAAAGCTGGAATATGTTCCATTTCAGGCCACTAATAAAGACTGCCCCTCCTCCCCCAGTTGCTAATGCAAGGCATAGAAAATTCATCTTCTGTTTGGTTGTTTTTGTTTTTTCTTTTCACTGAAAGTATATCACACACATTCTATCTTGTCCCTCCCTCATCAATTCACTCTTTACAACACCTGCCCTGCACTTGCATGTATTTTCTTTATTTCACATATTAGACAACAAATAGCACTATTCGTGGATACATATTATTTGGACTGCAACCTTCCAGCATCAGTGGAGGGGGATGAGTAGGATTACTTTTCCATTTATTAGATGGAAATCAAAGCTCTAAAAGAAAATGGTAAAAATAATGAAATTGGGATTGTCCAAGAGAATTTTTTAAGGATTAAAATAAAAAGTGATTTAAATCAATGATTTTTTTAAAAAAATCAATTGATTTAAATCGCGATTTAAATCACTGATTTAAATCAATTGATTTAAATCATTGTCACCCTGATAGTAATTTCGTCAATAATATTATTAACACATTGTTAGTTACGTTAATTGGACATAAAAATTCAAGAAAAGGGGGAGGGGAGTCTGTGGTGAGCACTCCAATTTAGGAGTACTTTTAATTCATATTTTTTAATAATTCGTCGCCATTTAATTCAATACTTTTATTCTTTTGAAAATTAGAGGCTATCTAAAAGCACTGTGCTAAGGAGAAAACTATCGCCATATGAAAAATGTTGCAACATTGTCTATGTATATTATTTTTCTGCCAAAGTAGGAGAATTAACTAAAAAAAAACTTTATATCAACTGTGAGGATTATTATTACTGTTAATAAAATTATTCTACTTTGGCTACAGCAGTGGTTCTCAACAGGGGCGATACCGCCTCCCGGTGGGAAGCGGTAGGATGTTGAGGGGCGGTAAACATATTTTGGGAGGCAGGGGGGCAGTGGACAGATTTTGGGCGGTAAGGAACGGTGGGTATATTTTCGAATGTGCTTATGAAGACATATTTTATGACGGGTAGGCAGAAGACACTCATCTCTTATATCACCAAAGCATAGCTTAAAAATTTATTTTCTGCGGATATCTCCTGAACTCTGATCTTTCTCCTAACGTCATGAAGGATAGCCTAATATTTGGCAATAGCACTTGAATTTGAGAGCCACCTATAACTTGACCGACTTTTTGTTTCGTTAGAGCATCCCCCCTAACAACATCAAAGGTATGTAGTAATCACATTTTTCACGGTGCAATGTGAAAAAAATTTCCGGAAAAAAACTCCCGAACCTTGACCATTCCCTCTTCATCAACAAAAAGTTTAAATTTTGCGTTTTTTGTACTGCAATTTCGGAGAACGTTAGGAGTTCTGACTCCATGACATTACTAAACTTAAGACTTTAAATAACTTCAATTATGAGAAATCTTTACAAGAGACCTCTTTTTCCCTAGTTAATGTTTCCAAAAATTGTCTAGAATTACGTCAATTTTAAATGTTTTACCGGGTGCGGAATCTGAACCTAAGTTTCAACACCCACGAAACCTAAGATTAAAAAAACCACCGCCGTCTTTACTCTGATTACGAAAAAAAATCTCAAGCCAAAAGCACTCAAGTCTTCATCGGAAAATTGATAGATCATTTATAATTTAAAAAAAAATAGTTGCATGATAAAAAATATTTTTGAAGGTCCGAGAGTACCAAAATGAAATTTTTTGTACATTTTGGTTTTTATGAAGTTTTATTTTATGATTATTTTTGTTTCATCAAAGATAAGATTTTTCTTAGCTTATATGCACGCATTTTCTCATGCATATTCTACAAAATGTCCATTTAAACGTCCTTCAGATGTTGGGGAACGTGGGGGTAAGATTTAAATAACGGGGCAAATTGGAATGTTAAAACATTTTAACTCTTCTGCGCCATCCACCTAGCAATATACTAACTATATTCTTAAACCTATAGTCGATTGGACGATTGCGATTCAAATATAAATAGACTTAAAAATCAAAGGGAATATATACAACTCATTTTCAAAATTTCATACACATATTGTAATATTTTGCACTTTCTGGAAAATTGTTTTTGTTTTTCAGCTATTACTTACTCCTTTTTTTTAAATCCCAGATGTGCTCATTGATTAATTCATTCATTCGCATTCCTTCATTAATATTTCAACTTGTTTATTTATTCATTTCTAATAAAACTTTTAATAATAAAATAAAAACTTTCATTTCATCCCATGAGAAAAGAAAGTAGAAACTGATCCCTTTTTCTCCAAGGTAAAAATTTACTGCTGAAATGAGCAGTAATGTTTCAATGTAAGTGTTAATATAAAAAACATTTTTTTTTTTAAATGTGCGATAAGTTTTTAAACAAAAATCCAATTTGTCACATTTCGAAAAAAAAAAATAAGCTGGTGTTTTGTTGATTTTTTCTTTACGATGTAAAATAATAATATGACAATTTGTTCAAAATAATCTTTAAAAAAGAGAAAATAAGAGGAGGAGCAATGCTTAAACACATTTAAATCATTTAAATAATCTGCAATTAATAGGAAGCTTAAACGTCTAACAATGTTTGTGAGAGGCGCGGGTACATCGCTCATTTTCCTCTTACATTTCCACAATTACAGAATAACAATTAGTTTTGCTTCTTATTGTCGAAAACAGAAAATAATATGACAATATTTCAGTGTCCATAAAGTATTTTTCATTGAAAAAACCTGAAGCATATTTACATGAAGGTTACATGTTTTTTCAAAATTCGGTGCCACCATTTTTTATAGTCTATTACAAAATCTTGGGGGGTGCATTGGTCCCATGGCACGCCCCCCTGGATACGCCACTGTGTATATATATATATATATGTATATATATATATATATATATATATATATATATATATATATATATATATATATAATATATATATATATATATATATATATATATATATATATATATATATATATATATATATATATATATATATATATATAATATATATATATATATATATATATATTTCGGATCTAAAAAATGGCTCTAACGATTTTGATAAAGTTTTGTATTTATGCTTTGTCCCTACTGGGAAAAATAGAAGGAACGGCTTTGTGTTATTACCTGGCCGCAGTAAAATCTTATATCTGTGCTATGGGAAGCGTATTACATAGCTGCTAGTAAATAAGAGCAAGACTGTTTGGGATCGGACTGTTCAGGAACTATTTGAACACAGTGTATTTTTCAAAACATATTACATTTTAACCAAGGCCGTATCCAGAAAAAAATTTCGGGAGGGGCCCAGTTTCTCACATTGCCCAAACACACATACATTTTTGTGTGTGCCATGAGTCTCTTAATTTCTAGCTGACACCCCTAACGATGTTTGATGCGTGGGGGGGGGGGGGGGCTTCAGTTCTTTATTCTTACTATTTTCTTGAACTGACCTATATTAGGAGTAGGGGTATCAAGAGAGATATGCAATGAGAACTACGTAGGCGTAAAATATACGTAATTTTACGGGGTCCGGAGGTTTCTCCCCGGGTAAATTTTTGAAAAAAAGTTTTAAAATTCTGCATTTTGAGGTCTTATGTGGAGAAATTGGGACTTCAAAAACATGTTGGAAAAGTAGACAAACAACAATCTCCTAAATTTTCTGCATTATTTTGCAAATTAAGATTAATCAAAGCATAACAAAATGTTTAGTTTAACAAACGATTAACATTAAGCGACAGAGAGGAAGGACAAGGGAGGGAAAGGTTAACACATTATCACTTGCTTACATCGGTTTTCACTATAGTTACATAGCAGTTTTTGATCAGTTCCCCAACTTACCGACAGACGCAGCACTTAGTAACATAAAATAACCAATAGTATAAAACAAATAAAATTCTTTAAAAGAAATAGTGCAGAGATTTAAAAAATAATTAACGAGATATAGTAACATTCGGACCATTTAGTTAATTCATAGTTTAATTGTTTGATAAGAAATAGGATTGAAGCACTTTTAAATGAGTTTCAAAAAGGTATTTAATGCTTTTCAAAGACTCTAGAACAGTTAAAATTCTTTAAAGCATTTCATTTGCACTTTGCAGTCTCTGACGTTTTAATAGTTGATTGAACAGTCTTACGAAATTGTTAAAACTTTGAAAGATACATTATTTTAAGATTAAAAATAGATAATAACAAGAAGTTCTGTCAAGAACTAAACGAGCCTACTTTCCCGTACATCGACATCGGCATTCTCGCATCTGATCATTATTTTCTTGATTATCTGAGACTTAAAATTATGTCAAACATACCTTTTTAGCACTTAGAGCTGATTTCGAAAAGCAAAATATACCCCTTTCATCAGATGAAATAGACACGTAAAAAGTAATTAACGAATAAATAAAGTTTTGTCGCACCTTTTAAAGAGTGTAACTGTTACAGTTCCTCCGTAGAAAAAATCCTCCATCGTTTTCAAAAAAAAAAAATAATAATAATAATAATAATAAAATAAATAAATAAATAAAAGTACAAAGAGCATCAAAACACATTTTATCAAAGAAAGAAAAAAAAAGAAAAAAAAACTCGTCCGTTAATAAAATGTCTCGAATTTCACTTTTAATCTGTTGCCAGTTGTTAAATATAAATAAAGAATAAAATGTTCTCGTGAATGAAAAATTTTTGTTACCAAAAAAACATCGTCTGCCAAAAAAAAAAAAATAATAATAATAATAATAATAAACAAAATAAAACAAATGAATAAATAAACAAAAAATCGTCTGCACAGTCAGTAATTTTTTTTCTGAGCCTGCATTTCCGCCATGTTTGCGGAGTCGGAATCAGAGTCCTCACAGAAGATTACTCAGAAAAGGACGTTACAAACATTATTTATCAAAACCATTTTCTTACAAAGTTAGTTTGAAGGAAATCCGACTTTAAGTTCAGGATCAACATTCAACTTAAATTCCCCGTAGACGCTAATGTTAATTTTTTTTTCTGAACGGTTCAATATTGAACGAAAAATGTTTCAAATCAAAAAGCGAAATATGGGAATGTATGGGAAAGAGTCTCCAAGATCTTTCAAACAAAAAAAAGTTTATTCCATTCGGACGGTTCACTCAAAAGTTATTAGGTGGAGAAAGGTTACTTAAACGGTTCAATGTTGAACCAAAAGTGTTCAAATTGAAAATTTAAATACGGTAATAAAGTATCCTTGCCGAGATGCTTCAAACAAAAAAGTTTGTTTAAATCGGACTGTTCATTCAAAAGTTATTAGGGGTGGCAGCTTGATTGAGCGGTTCAATGTTGAACGAAAAATTGTTCAAATCGGAAATGTAAATACGGGAATGAAGTACCCTTAAAAAGTTCTTTCCAACAAAAAAAAGTTTGTTCAAATCGGACTGTTCATTAAAAAGTTAGTATCGCGGGACCGGTTTTTTGAACGGCTCAAAGTTGAACCAAAAATTGTTCAAATCAAAAAATCAAATATGGGAATGAGCTGTACTCGCCGAGATCTTTCCAACAAAAAAAAGTTTGTCCAAATCGGAATGTTCATTCAAAAGTTATTAGGGGGGGGGGGACCGACCGACCGACCGACCGACACACAAATTCCCCATCTCAATACCCTACTTTCAAATTTTTAATTTTTCGATATTCATTTTACCTTTTTATTTTTTTAACTTGGCGATATTTTTTGGACTTGGCGATATTTTTTTAACTTGGCGATATTTTTTGGACTTGGCGATATTTTTTAGATGCATTAAGCTACTTTTAATACTTTTTTCGTCTTTCTTTTATTTTTAACGGGAAAGTAGGCTAAAAAAAAGTACTTATGACGACAATTTCTTTTTCAATCACTAGTACTGCAGAAAACGAAAAAGAATACAGGTAGGGTAATAATTTATCTCGTGCTTAACATATTAATAAAGGAATCAATTACAAAGTAACTTCTAAAATACTGAATTAGGTATTTAATGAATAGTCAGAAATGAAGCATGTGAGTCAGAAAAAATTATTTTTGAAAATATGCAACAAAAAATGCTGGAATATGACTTTTGCATTACGCAGAAAATTTTTTTGGATTAAGGAGCCCAAGGGGGCTTAGCTCAAGGGGAGGGGGAGGCGCCAATCAAACTGACAAGCAGCTTGACTTGAGCCTGAATTGATTTGAAAAAGAGAGCTGTAAGTGCTAATGAGAGTTTTTTTTTTTTTTCAAGTATGTTTGCAGCTAATGAGAATTTGAATTGTCTTTTTTTCTTTTTTTTTTATACTTCTTCAAATTTTCACTCATTTAATAGTTAAAAGGGAAAAAACACTGTTTTTTACCATTTGAAATTAAAAAAAAAAGAAAACTTTTTTTCTGTTTTACATTACAAAACATTTCGGGTTTCGGGGGGGGGGGGGCTCGGGCCCGTCGGCCCCCCCCCCCCTCTGGATACGGCCTTGATTTTAACCAAAATGTTGAAAACGGTGCATTTTTATTTCAAATCGTGTTGTTTTTATTTACCTTAAAAATGGTTCAATCATTTAATGGACCCATTCTAGGCACTTGGCTGTTACTGACACAGCTTTTCAGAGGGGGAAAAATGCCGGCTTTTTCTAAAAATTACCTTAAAGATAAAAAAGCATTTCTTTCTCTATAGTCATTTTCTAACTATCAGTTTGGGCAAAATTATTGAGTAAAACCAGTCAAGAAAAGTCCCCCCCCCCCCCATCTTCCACTTTTACGTTCGTCCGCAAAAGGGGGCGCTGAAGAAATTTTCAACCCTAAAGGGAGCGGTAACTAAAAAGGTTGAGAACCACTGGGCTACAGTATTGGCAAACAGAAAATTACCTGAAATTTCCACTGGAAAAAAGGTATGCCTTGTGCTAGGAAAAAAAATTACTTGAAATTTTTTGACTTAAGATTTTCAAAAATTGGCTAAAACTTTTGAAATTTGACTTACTAGATGACCCGTGCGGAATTCCGCAAAAAAAAACTCTAAACTTAAAATTTAATACGACAATTTTTATTGGCTTCATTTGCACAACATCGCCATCAACTGCCGTCGTTCTGACAACTTTTCAAAGACATCAAAGACACGTTCACTTTTACAACTACTACAAAAGTGATACCCTATATTAAAATCAAATACCCAAGGCTACTACTAAACTAAATACTAACGTTATCGCAAAACTACCATAGTATTTTGAAACAATAAAAGTTACAATTAAGGTTTACCGAGCTAAGCCTTGGCTTGAAATGTCGCATTTAAAATTGATTTGAGCAACAATGTAACGATTTTAACAGTTGAGCAAAAAATTTAACTTTTTCAAACTTCAATCGCTTATAAGTCGTTTAAACGTGGATTTTCGAGATTCTCGTTACGCGGCGCTAGCGGAGAAACGTTCTAAAGAACGCATTTTTTTTAATCTTTCGAATGAAATCAAACTGGAGACGATACGACAATTATTTCGCTAGATAGAGCCAATTTTGTGTCCAAAAATTGAAGTTCGAATAAAAAACGAACCGACACTTTTTAGAGGGTGGGTCTAATTTTCGTCAATAGCCCGCGGGATAAGCTTCAAAATCATAAATTTTCTTGCAATTCGATAAAGAAATGAGCGAGTTTCGACCGGGTATAGGATTCGGCTTAGAGAAATAATATATGGAGATTTTTCTGGATAACAATTTCAAATCTCTAGCGCGGGCCCTTGCACATCGGTTTGGGATTTCTTAACTGACAAGATTTTGTTCACTACCGATTTAAGTCACTACTTTTAAGCAAGGGAGGGGCGATCGCCCCTTTCTTGAGGGATTTAGCAGCGGCAATGTTTCGAAATTGAAGTCCTAAAACCACAAGTGTAGTCCATCTTTGATGATGTTGAGGAAAGGGTGAAATTTAGAGACTTTCCTCCGATAATTTTTCGAAACTGAAATTTCTGAAAATGAAAATTTTGACTACTTTTGATGATGTTAGTGGATGTTCAAAGTATTCGCCCAGAATCATTGAGAAGTTGAGCAGGGTTCATACTCAAATTTGAAAATTAAAAGTAAGGAGTTTTTAAAGAGTTTCGCAGGAGTTCATTTTAATTTTTAAGGACTTTCCCAGTCGAAATACTTATTTTTTAGCAACATATCTCAAAACATTTTTTTTACAACTCTTGTGCTATTTATTTTTGCCGTCATACAATATGTTGAGTAACATACTCAATTGAAAGTCAAATATGCAGTTACTGCTACTTGAGTGTAAGCAGGCTCAGAATCAAATTCAAGTATGGAGGGAGGGGGGGGATTAACTATTGAAAGACTAATTTTGTAACTAGAATCAGCATAAAAAAGTAATTACTTAAATAAAAATTGTAATAAGCTAACTGAAAATAGTAGAGGTAAAAGCAACTTCCAACTTTCTGACGATTGACACTATTAAAGTGCACAGAATTTTGTTTAAAACTTTTTTAAATTAATGATTTATTAATGAGGAAAAAATGAGGAATTAATGCGGCAAAAAAATTAGTCGTTTTCCTCTTGACAGAGTATAGTAAACGTCATAAATGCGAAAAATCTTACTCCAATGGCGGATGCAAAAAAGATCGTGATTTCTATAATGAACCAATTAAAAGGGAAAAAAAGCGACATGTAAAAGGATTTATTCAAGTAAAAATGTTTTAAATTAACATTTTAATGCTCTTCAGTAAACATAATAGCGATAGTAATAAAGTAATTGAATCAAAATTAAATTAAATCAATAACTTAAATTTTAATTTGTTGTCTCTCATAAACAACAGAATTTCGCTTGAAAATTTTTAATTTGCGATTTTAACAGAAATAAAAAGACATTTTACTTATTTGCCCCTTAATAGAGCGAAGCACGCACCAAAAATCAGAAAAATTCTATTCCCAAACCGGATGCAAACAGATTGTATCATTTAAAATGAAGGCGTCATAAGTATAAAAACGGCTAATAAAACAATGCACTAAAGCAAAAAAAAAAATTAGAATGTCCTTTTAACAGGTCTACTTGATCCATATCATTAATAATTATCGACTTAATCGTCGAAATTTTGGAGTAAGGAAAAAAATTTCTGTCTGTATTAACACGTAAAAAATACCAGAATTCCAGTATACATACACAATCTTGGGATTAGTAGTAGAAGAAAATATTCAAGGGCTTGCATTCACAGAATTAAAAATAAGGATTTTGTAAGGAGATTGTATCAAAATTCAGAAGTTTTAAGGGCCCTTATTTTTTCTTTTTAAAAAGCAGGAGTTTATAAGGAGCGTACGAACCCTGTTGAGGCTATAAAGCGCAGTTTTTGAGTACTTTTACAGCAGAACAGGGAAGGATTCCTTTGGAGACCTTCTGCCTCTCATTCCTAGGATAAATCTTTATAATTTAAAAAATAAAAAAAAGTGGCGCATACCCCCCCCCCCCCCCCCCCAAAAAAAAAAAAAGCATGTGTGAATGAATGATACGTAGAGAGAAAAGAAATTAATCGCCCCATTTTTGAGAAATTTCTGGATCCGTCCTTACTTTTCAATGAAATACATGAACGTCACGTGTGGGACAGGCGGCTTTTCCGTGGAATGGCCCTATTCCCTTTTAAAATGGTCACAGGCCTGGTAGCAGAAATGGTGCAACGCGAGTCAGATTCTTCAGAAAATTTGCAGACCTTTTTCTCAGTTGGGGTAGTAAAAAGGTAACATTTTTGAAGAACAAAAAAATTTCAGATTTCAACTAATGAAGATTTATACAGTATTTTCTGGGACATAGTCCAAAGATGGCATGTAAGTTCTTGTACTTGCATTTTCAGAAACATTTGTCTTTGTCGATTTCGATATGATTATTGATCTAATAACAGTTAATCAGACTCTTTCTGATTTAAAACAGACTTCACAAACCGCTGGAAAAAAAAACCAAATTCAGCCTCTCATCTCATTCCACGTCAATTGAAGTAATTTTTTGAATCGTCCCCACCCAAGCATCTCTGATTTTGGTGAATTTGTACAGGGGCGTACATACATGCCCCCCCCCCCCATTTGAAACTAACAAATCTTCAGCTCCAGAATCCAAATCCTAAGGATCTATAATCAACTTCCTTCGCTTATTGCATGCAGAGCTGGATTTACCCACTGTGTTGTTGGACCGTCAGAACCTATCTTCCGCCCCAACATTCCTTTACTCGCTCTTTGTGGGGTTCAAAATTCTTAAGACATTCCCCGTTGTGTCCCACGAAATACCCTTTCCGAGTCACTTTCTCCCACACTTATAGGTCAGAAAAAGGTACGTTTTTTTTTTCAACTTTTGGGGCTTTTCGGAAACGATAACTTTCCCTTTTTGACGTTCCAGATCTCATAGAACTTTCTCCCCTCGGTCAACAAAATTCCATTCTGACACTATAGTGACATTCCCATCTCGTAAAGTCTGAAATCTTCCTCGAACTTACTTTCCCAGATGTTGAACTTAAGGCTACAATGGAGTATGAAAATCATTTTTTTTCAATTTTGAAGATACAGTTCTGAATTTTTAATGAGTTTTAGACCCTTATGAGGGGAAGTAATGTATAAAGTTTTGTTGTAAATTTCTGAATAGTTTTTGAAATACAGAGAATACTGTATTTTTTAATCGTAAATATTTGAACCGCAAAAACCACTCCATGCAGACCAATTTTTTTAAAAACTTGATTCTTTCAATTTTTCTAGATGCCTATTTCATATTTAAAGAAAAGTTGGGGAGCAAAATTTCATTAACCACAATATTTAGGGAAAAATGTGTCAAAAACTTGAGTTCTTGTTAAAATTTCCAATTTTTCTGAAAAACGTCAATAAAATTTGGATTTAAAGCTGATTTAAAAAAAAAAGAAATGAGAATACTGAAAATTTGCTCCCCAACTTTTTTTTATTTGTATATTTTGATCAAGCTGAAAAAAACTCAGAGTGATTAAACATATATTGAACTGCAGGGAGCATTTGGAAGATACGCATGAATTTAAATTTTACGATTCTGAGATATATGCATTTAAATGAAACATTTGGTTACAAATGTACTGACAGAATACTGAAAGAATAGCTTATAACTTCGGTAAAAATAGTACGAATTGAAAATTTTTTTTTGCTATGAATTACGCACAGTTCAGAGATTAATTTTAAGAAAAAAATGAAAAATCAAAATTTTGGTCAATTTTTCGCATTTTAAGACTCTATTGTAGCCTTAAAACTTACCCCTTCCCCTCATTTAAGAGGGGGACTTGGCGTTTCGATCGAGAGGCGAGCTAGAGACATCGACACGGACAGTTGTCCGTAACAGGGGACAAATCCGGAGACGATGCTTCCGTTGGATTTACCTTAGAATAAATCTAAAAATCTCTCTATATAAAGATGACGGTGTTTGTTTGTTTGTACGTTTGTAATCGCTGCCCAGAAGCCCCCAAAGCACTTACAGACCTGAAACTTGGCAAAAAATTCGAACGTATCCCAGTGTAATGCATCTCGAAGGCCAAATTCTAAATTTCGCATCAGTCATTTTTAAATTAATTAATTAGTCTCATTTTCGGTGTATCCGCCATAATTGAGGGGGAAAACCTTCCCCACCCCAAAACATTATATATCGCAGGAGGGGTTTTTTTCTGAAAAAGAAAAGTTTTATCACGTTTCTCTCCGTTAATTAGGACAGGAGATATTTATTAATCAAATTCAGTCAATTTTCAAGGCATAACTCTGTTAGCAAAACTGAAACACTAGATCCATTTTCCATACAAGCCACTCTTTCTTCAGTGGCTCAAATTTACGTATAGAGTTAAGCCTTGAAAATTTACTAAATTTGAGTATATCTCCTGTCTTTTTGATTTATTTGGCGAATTGTTTTAAACTTTAAAAGGACTTTTAGTGTAGTTTAAAAGGTTGTGGAGAAAACGGTAAGACTAGAATTTTCTATGCGATATTTTAAAAGAACTCAATGCATTTATTTACAGCTTTTAAAATACTATGAGATTTATAGCTGTGATACCTAATTAGTGAATTTGAGGTGTAATATAAGAATATATTCACTCTAAATTCTTCACAACAGAAAAATCAGATGAAGAGTTTAATGTATTAAATAAGCTCAAGTCTCTAAAAGACTTCCAAAATATTTTTGGAGGCGAAGTGGACAAGATATAAAAGTAAAATTTTATAAAAAAAAGTAAAACCGACTTCAAAAACGCAGCTGAAAATTGCTCTAAAAAGTAAAAAAAAAATTTATTCTTTGAACACTATTGATACTACATTTAAACATGAGTTTTGAAGTCGGTGCCGAAACAGTTAATAAAATCATTCGTACCCATTGATTGTACCATTTGATTGCTTTTTCCTCTCAAACAACACTTGAAATTGATTATGAAACATTTATGGTTGTTTTTATTATGAAACATGTAACCAAAGAATGGGCAGGAATGATTTTATTAACTGTTTCAGCACCGACTTCAAAACTCATGTTTAAAAGTAGTATCGACGGTATTCAAAGAATAAATTTATTTTTTACTTTTTAGTAGGAATGGACCGGATAGGGATTTTGCCGGGTACCGGATATCCGGTGGCTCATCACACGCTGGATACCGGATATCCGGCATTACAATTACATTGCATGTTCGCTTAATTTTTATGTAATGCAGCTTCAAAACAATAAAATTGTTTCTCGCATAATTTCTTTAAGAACATGTTAAATACATTTAAATTAATTTTTAAAGCCTCTATTTTATTTGTACAGGAGTAGCGCTACATATGAAATGAAACACTAGCATATTGTGATTTCTTTCTAAATTATGTATTTTTATCAAAATAGACGAAACTTTAAAAGATTGAATTAAATATTTCTGTATATACTCAAAGTTTAAACTTTTAATTATTCTTAGTTTAAATTTTAAAGCTTTTCTGTTTCAATATCATTTCAATAGGTTTCTACGTAAATGATACAGTTATTAAATATTTCACCAATATTAAAAAAAAAGAAAGAAACAAAGAAAGAAAAAAAAACTAAGCTCAGATAAACGTTTTTTTTTTTTTCAAATTGATACATATTTTATTAGAATTTTATGAATTTAAACTTCATTACAAAGTAACACATTTTCTTATTTCTAATTTTGCAATAATATAAAGCAAAATTTTGCTTTGAAATTCTTTTTTTTAAAGAATAATATGCATGTAATTTTTCTAACATACAAGTTAAAGAAGAAAATATTAAAACAAGACCAGTGTGTTAAATGATAATAATAATAATAATAAAGTTATACTCAAATAATCAGTTAAAAATTTTATATAACTCCAAAAAACAAAGGAACATGTTTTCTGAAGATTCAAATCAGCAGTTTAAATATACTTTTAAGAGGTATGCTAAAGTTGTTCACTTTTTAAAAAACAAATGAGTAAACTTTACTTAAATAATCAACTTGAAATTTTACTTTAGTTCCAAAAAATTAAGATACACATTCTTAAAAGTGGCAAATTATCATTTTAAATACATTAAGGGTCATGCTAAACATATTCACTTTTTTAAAAACAAATTAATAAACTAATTCTTAAAAACGATCACTTCGAAATTCAACTTCATTTAGAAAAAATAAAGATACATTCCGAGATGCAAATGTTATATTTATGGGTTATTCCAGCCAAAATGGTACAAATCATGTCTGAAATTGTCGAGTTAAGTTTATCAAATGAAGTAATTTTCGCCAACTAATCATTGTTTTAAAAATTATTCTCTGTTTACTTGTGCATAATAAAGTGTAAATGGCTTGTATATATGAGTCATTCATTAAGGGTTTTGAATAGTTCGACCACTTTGTGTAACAGAGGAGACAAATGAGGTTTGAAAAATATATTTCTAATCGTAAAGAAAAGTTAATTACAGAACAAGTATAAAATGAACTAAGCATCCTAAAACTAATTCTGTCTGCAATTTCAAGAAAAAATATTTTTTGCACTATTAATGCGACTGTAACAGAATGGACATCCCACAGTGCAAATTAACTATCATCAGCAAAGAATTTTAGGCTTATCTTAGTTACTGATTATATAATTCAATGTATCAAAGTAATCATAGCAGATATATTACTTGTACTTATTAAAAAAAATATCACATTGAATGCGATTGCTTATTTTATGTCTGAAAGGCTTGTAACAGAGTGGACAGTTTGAAACATAAAAAAAATCTAGGAACAAAGATAAATAGGTGTTATTCCAAGATTTTTTTGTTTACATACATAAAAATCAGCAAAAAGGGTGTCAGAAGCATTTTTTGTGCTGTGCATTGCAAATGATTTTGTTGTTGCATTTCAGCTTAATCTTAAATTGCATTTTAAGTCCTAGCAATTTGAAGCTGGGGCAGATCATTTTTTCCTTCTTTTGCCAAAGAATTTTTTTTTTTTTTTTTTTGGGGGGGGGGGGTCCTTTATAAATGGCTTATGCCTAAATAAGTAATACTTGGTTACACACAATTAGATGGAGAACAAATAAAAAAAATATAATTAATTGGTGGTAAACATTAAAATTAATTCCCAAAATTCTGAAGTATCGGGACTGATTTGTACCATTTTCGCTGAAATGACCGATATATTATCATTATTATTTAAAATTATTCTAAACATGTTCACTTTAAAAAATAAATTAATAAACTTATATCTAAATAATTAACTTAAAGTTTTACTTAAATTCTAAAAGACAAAATACACTTTCTAATGATGCAAATTAACATCTTAAATACAGTCAAGTCTCAATAGCTCATAGTCCCAAGGGACCGGCTAAAAACTTAGAGTTATTGATAGTTCGAGTTACAAGCAGTTCCTACCGTCTTTTCAAGAATTTGGGACCAAATGAAAACTTTGAAATGAAGGTATATTTGAGTTTATAAAGCTTTGAGTTATCGAAACTCGATTGAATGTTATTGAGGGTCATGCTCAACATGTTCTCGAGGAGTTACGGAGCGGCGTGACAGACGTGAAAAGATTCTAATAGCAGAGAAATATCTTTTCTGAAAGGAAGGTATTACAAAAAGAAAGAACGAAACAAAGTGCAAAATTCAAAATTTCTTTACACACATTTAAACTCTTTCAAAAAAAAAAAAGCATGGTTTTAAGTTGCGACGATTCATGGGGACAGATGTTTTCATTATCTAAAAGAAAACTTTCGTCAATGTTAGATAGGTTATTTAGTGTATGTTATTTTCAATTATAATAAAGCAATAATAGTGGCAAAGTAAAAAATATCTAATTACAACATCATTGGGTGTTAATAGATCGCAATTTTTGTTAGAAGCACAAAAACTAAAAATAAAAGAATTCAATAAATAAAATAATTTGAGAATTTATATTAAAAGCTACTGCGATTAATTTTTATGAACTAACGATATGATCGTAAGTCGCACATTAATCCTTGAAGGTTTGTAGCCTTTTCTTTCTAAATATTTTAACTAAAATATTTTTGAAAAGCTGAAGACAATCATATTTTATCTGGCAATTGTGAAAAATCAAATATGCAGAATGCTTCCATGTCCAGTACAAAGTCGGAGGAATAACACAATTTTTGTTTTAGAAGCAAAAATTAGTAAAAAGGAAAGATGAAAAGTAATTACATCATCTAAAAGGTTTATCAAACAATGAAATTTTTAACTACCTAAGATTTTTATAAAAAAGAAAATATTTAATTAGGTCCTCACATCATACCGGATAACCCTCACATCAATTCCGGATATTCCCCACATCAATACCAGATACTTAGCCGGATATCCTGCAAAAATCTTCCGGATATCCGTATCCAGGGCGGTCAGCCGGATCGGATATCCGGAAGTACCCAGGGGTCTGTCCAGGATTTTTCACAGGGTCCGTTTTTTGTGAAAAACTAAATAATTTTGTGAAAAATCAAATAATTTTGTGAAAATCAAATTTTGAAAAAAAAAAAAAAAAAAAGCAAAAAAAAAAAAATTTTTTTTCTTTTTTTTTTGAATTTAATAAAAAATAAAAAAAAAATGCATTTATTTTCCTCTTAAAACAGCGTATTAAACATCAAAATTGCGAAAAATCCGATTCCTGTAGCAGATGCAAAGAGATTGCAGTTTTCAAAGTGCATCAAAAGCATAAAAACGGCATATAAACGAGTTCATTTTGGGAAAAAAAATTACAATGGCATTTTAAAAGTCTATGATAAACATATTATTAATATCTGTTGACACAATTGATTGAAAAATAAAATGAAACGATCCATCTAGTGTTTAATATTTAGACTCATAAAAGAACAGTTAATTTTGCTTTAAAAATTATAAAATAATGATCTGAACAAAAAAAAAAGCGAATTTTCATTTATTTGCCTTCTAATAAAGAGTAATTAGCTTGAAAAATAAGTAAAATTTGATTTTCATATCGGATGCAGAGAGGCATTTTTCAAAATGAAAACGTCAAAAGTATAAAAACGGTGAATAAAAATAATTTTAAATAGCTGTTCATTCTATGAGAAGCAATCCTATTTTTTCTCCAACCCTAGCTTTGTTTAAGTCAAGAGCTGGGGAAAAAAAATCCTTACTCTGCATTTCCAGAGAAATCTATAACAGCAACATCGCAGCAAGCCATTTTGATTTGCATATGATAAAACAAACAAGCAGAACTATTAAAGTAAAATAACTACCTTTTTTAAGTTGTTAATTTCTTTAAAAGAAGTGGGAGCATAGCAGGCAGGAAGTGTGCCTACTTTTTTTTTTCCATAAAAAAGAGGCGGATAAGCAATTCCCTTCTTTAACTTCAGAAAAGGCCCAAAAATTATAGGCTTTTACACAGAAATATGCTATGAGTTATTTTGATTTTAGATTTGCTTTTTGAATGGATAATGGGTGAAATGTCCGTTTTGTTTGATCAGCATTTTGTGAAGAGTCCGTTTTACTTGATCCTATTTTTGTGATGAGTCCGTTTTGCTGGATCGTATTTTTGTGAAGGGTCCGTTTTGCTTGATCGTATTTTTGTGAAGGGTCCGTTAACGGACCCGAATTTCCTCTGGCCAGACCCCTGGTACCGGATACTCAAAATATCAGCCGGATAGTTACCGGATATCCGGTCCATCCCTACTTTTTAGAGCAATTTTCAGCTGCGTTTTTGAAGTCGGTTGGAGGTCAATTGCCTCTTAATGACCCCTCAACATGATGGGTCTGTTTGAAAAGTTATTAAGTCCTTTAAAGTATAAAAGTAACTAGAAAATTATTTGAAGAAAAACACTTATTATGGTCGTCCCCGCTTAATCGGGTAACAGATAAACGAATACCCCGCTTATACGAATAAAACATACCGGAACTGAATATACCGCCCTATGCCATAGACCAAGGGCGGATCCAGCTTCTGGTTAAGGAAGCTGTCATTTTCAGAAAGGGGGGGGCAAGGTCAAAGTGCAATTTTTGTGCAAAAATGGGGGGGTTTTGGCAATTTTTTCGTAATAGAAGTCCCAAAATGGAACTATTTGCTATATTTGGTCGGTTAAGTGAAGGGGGGGGGGTCATGACCCCACTCTGGATCTGCGTCTGCCATGGACGCAATGTTTAAGGTCCGCGCTTAAACAAATACTGCGCTTAATTGAATAATATTTCTTGGAACCGAAGGTATTCATTTAAGCGGGGCCAACAGTATCTTTTTTTAACCAAGTGTGATACAAATTGTGGAAGTTCTGACTAACTTAAGCGAAATTTGGCTACAGCGCTCGGCCCCTCCTTACTGCAGTAAGATTGCACTTTGAAGAAGGATAAGTTACCTCATTTAGTGACTAATCTTGTTTCTTGACATTTTTCTACAATGTTTCGCATTATATTTTATTCTATATTTTACTGAGTTTAAAATATGACAGATAAAGAAATTAGAAAGTATAATTGAAAAAGTCGACTTCAGTCTGAAATATCCATTTGGGTTCAGTAAAAGAACAAGAGTAAGATAACGAATTAAGCATAGTATAGTACTCTGATTAGGGGTATCCCAAACTTAAAATTTGTTGGTGGGAGGGTGGGAGTTCTCAATATACAAAATTAAATTCTAAATTTTAACAAATAATAAAATAAGTACCTGCACACCATGTACCTACGTGTTATGAGAAAATGTTAAACAGTTACTGCACCAAAAATATATTACTAACTGAATATTTCCAAATCCTTTTGAAACATAATTTTCAATAAATATGATGATATTCTTTCCCAATTTGAAGTATCAAAAGGAAATAAATCATTTAACAAAAGGCTCATCATTTTACATTTTTACGGGGAAGGGATATTTAGGTGGCCCTGCCTCTCTTCAGTCAATATTAACTGTCCTCTATGCCTTTTTTTCTTTCTTCAATGTGCTATCCTTGAGTCTGTGATATTTCAACAAAAATTTATCAAAACGACTTTTTTTAAACATAATTCCTGCGTTACCCATATTCATTCAAATTTGAGTTGACTATTAATCTGAATTTTCAGGCTAATTTATAAAACTAAAATTGAGAATTTTTTTATTACCAAAATAATAGTTTGGTAATATATGTAAGTTGGGCTTTGTATACGTGCAGTACACAAAAAAGTAAAACAAGCACTTATTTACACTGAAAATTTTTTAATTAAGAAGTGCCCTTTTAAATGAATGAAAGTGCATTTTCATCTGGAAGCACCCTGTCTTTTTTTTTTGGCCAGGACGATACACTATTGCAGGGGAAGCAAAAAAATCAAGTTCATAAATGAATACATAGGCAGCTGACATACCAAAAAAGTGGAAAAGGAGACTATGGAAATGTAAAAAAGGAAATCGTAAAAGGGGGAGGTGCTCCCAAAGCAGATTTTTTTTTCCTTTTTGAATATTGAGCTATATTGTTGCATTTTAGCGTCATTGTTGGTTAGACGTTTCTCTAAAAAAGTCAGAACACACTTTTAAAATTCGGAACACATAAGCACAGTAAATATCCCCCTCCCCCTGTGGCAGAATTTTTTTCTGATTTCTGCGACAAATTTTCTTGAACCAATTTTTTAATGCAACACTAGAATATTCTTCAATAATAAATATACATGCAACCCTCTTCACATTAACAAAGGTGTTTATGTTTATAAAAATGTTACCATTAATACTATAGATTTAGTTTTTTTTTTTTGCTGGCTGTTTTTTATATTGTTTTATAATTTTTTTTTTCAGCCTTTTTTCCCCTCCCAATCGCAAAAATCTTTCTATACACTGTTTCCCTGATTCTGCGACAATGTCTGCAGCTTTCTGCCACAGGGCACTCCCAATGCAAAGCTCCCTATTTGTGTTCATGAAGTAATAACATCAGAAAATTTTAACACAAAAACTGATTAAGTCAGTTCTCCGCAGTGTAAACTCACATGAATCAATCGACAGTATCATTTTTAGACTGATACACTAATTTGAAACTTGAAAGAGTGGATCTTGGCAAAACTACTCTATATTTTACAGTGAGGGGCAGTTGTACCCCTATCTTCCCGCGCGAGCCGCCTATGAATAAATACATTCATTTTTCAAAGCCATGTGTGGGCAATTGCCCCCTCTTCATCCCTCTAAATGATAAATACAGTGATAAAAATAATCGTTTAGAAGTAGTAAACAAACATAAACATTTTATCAACTTGAGTAAAATAACTAAAATAAGCACACACACATAGACAAAAAGCAAAAAAAAAAACAAAAAAAAATATCAAAAACAAACGATCACTAAATAACTAAAAGCACAAATAAGTGTTTAGTGAAACACCATTGAAACACAATATAAAACAATTGCTGAAAGGAAATTTAGCTTAAGGAATTTAACAATATAAGGTAAATAATATAACATACCATGAAAGATCAGTCAAGATGAAAATCTTAATATTTCATTCCTAAAGCATAAAATAATTCTTGCAGGGAAGAAACCATATCTTTTCAACATGCTAGACAGCTGACGCAGAAGCAGGCAAATTATCTTGTATACATTTGACGTAAATGATAAAAAGTTAGCCTAACCTAAATTTATGGAAGTTCGAATTCGTGAAATATAAAAAACCACAATAATATAAGAAGAATTTGAAGTGTCTCACATGATTATTGCATCACAAATGAGGCGAATGAGCAATATTTATTGCCCTGCGATCGCAAATGAAAGGACCTCACATTAAGTTGTTAGCCACACGTAATTTTATTAAAACACAAACCACCACCATCCCCGTCTGTTTGGAAGATTTTTCGTGATTATTATTTATTTTTCTATACAGGTAAAGTTACAGGTTCGATGGAAACTGATTAGCAAAAGAAAAAATGAGGAGTTGTCGTAAGGTGAAGTAGTGATAAACAAAGGTAGTTCATTTCCCTCCCTCTCTCTTTTTCTCTAGAAGGGGACAAGATGGACTGAAATTTTTTCAGGTTAATGCAAAACATCAAACCAAACCAAAAACAAACTCAAAATCAACGCATGGAATCAAAGGTGGATCCAACTTTTTATTTTGGTTGAAATCAGTATCAGGAAGAGGTTCAAAATGTAATTTTCGGCTCATGTGAGGAGTCTTTTATCGAAAACTATCAAACATCGCCCTGACATCTGTAGAAATAGTCCCCAATCCTTAACAAAATAAGATATATTAATGCAATGATACTTCAGTAATAAATACGTATTTTGACAGAGTGAAAGTGCAGCGGGACCAACTGCAGGAGGGGAAACTGCACGAAAATGCTCTCTAAATAAACCGAGGGGGGGGGGAGAACATTTTCCAGACTCCAGTTCCAGTCCAACCCTTTTAAAAGAGCACTAAAGAAACAAACTTCGACACTTTTTGGCAACAATTTCTCACTAAGGCTAGAATTCAAGTGAAACACGGACGATCGCAACTCACCACTGCAATCGCAAATTCCCAAATTTGGATTCAAGTGAAACGTTTACAATCGCTACGAGATGCTATTCTATCGTGATTCGAGTAGCGATTGCAATTGCGATCGCCTCGAAGCGATTGCAATTGTGTTTCACTTGAATTCGGCCCTAACTGTTCTTAAGTAAAAAAAAATGTGATTTCACTAACAAAAAAAAAAAAACAAGAAGTTCTGTCAAGAACTAAACGAGTCTACTTTCCCGTACATCGACCTACCTTTTTAGCACTTAAAGCTGATTTCTAAAAGCAAATTATACCCCTCTCATCAGATGAAATAGACACGTAAAAAGTTAATAAACGAATAAATAAAGTTTTGTCGCATCTTTTAAAGAATGTAACTGTTACAGTTCTTCCGTAGAAAAAATCCTCAATCGTTTTCAAAAAAAAAAAATTAATAAATAAAAGTACAAATGTTGAACGAAAAAATGTTCAAATTGAAAATTTAAATACGGTATTGAAGTACCCTTGCCAAGATCCTTGGAACAAAAAAAAAAGTTTATTTAAATCGGACTGTTCACTCAAAAGTTAAGGGGTGACAGCTTGCTTAAGCGGTTCAATAATGTTGAACAAAAACTATTCAAATCGGAAATGTAAATACGGGAATGAAGTATTCTTGATAAGATCTTGCGAACAAAAAAAAGTTTTGTTCAAATCGGACTGTTCACTCAAAAGGGACAGTTTGTTTGAACGGTTCAAAGTTGAACCAAAAATTGTTCAAATCGAAAAATCAAATATGGGAATGAGCTGTACTCGCCGAGATCTTTCCAACAAAAAAAAGTTTGTCCAAATCGGAATGTTCATTCAAAAGTTATTAGGGGGGGACAGACAGACCGACCGACCGACACACAAATTCCCCATCTCAATACCCTACTTTCAAATTTTTAATTTTTCGATATTCATTTTACCTTTTTATTTCTTTTTGGCTTTTTTTTTTCGGACTTGGCGATATTTTTTTGACTTGGCGATACTTTTTAGATGCATTAAGCCAATTTTAATACTTTTTTCGTCTTTCTTTTATTTTTAACGGAAAAGTAGGCTAAAAAAAGAAGCATCATATTTGCGATATTTCCGACAGCGTGAAAATTAACTGTCCTTTTAAGAAAATGAATGCAATAAGATTACAAGAAATCCACTATAAAATTTTACTGACAGTCTTTCTGAATGCAAACAGTTAGTGTAAACAGTAGTGCTGATAAGAGCTTTTTGGAAAAATCGCAATTGTAAGAAAGATAACCGTTTACAAAAATTGCGATAGCAAAAACGAAACTTTTGGTACTAAATTATGGACATGGTGCATTTCTGATCGTGAATATGTTTATCACATATCATTTTCGTACCTTGTTAAATGTTTATTTTCAAAAAAGTAAACACCGAAAAAGGATCAATTTCTTTTCCCCACCAGAAAGTATAATCTAAACTTATAAACGAATTTTCAACATTTTTGTCCAGTGAGAAAAAAAAGGGGGGGGGGCAGTTTTTATGTACTTTAGCTGTTCTTGATGTATTTCCTCTGCTTAGAAAATGCTGCTGTGTTTGGTTATTTGCGTCGATCTATAGAATAGTGCCTCTAAAGACAATATTCAAATTGTAAAAAACATTCTTGAAGCATCTTTCTCACATCTCAAGACATCGATTGCTTTATAATTACATTTTCAGAAGCTTCTCGGTTTTTGGCTCAGCTCTTTTTACGAAGATGTGTATGAGAATGCAGCTTCAGAGTTTACTAAAAAAAATTCCTCCAAGCTATTAGTCTTTTTTTACAGTATAAATGAAATATACAGTCTCAAAAAATTGTTTTTCATTTTTATACTGACTAATAGCTTTGCTTTCCCTTGGAACAGATACTGCATTTAATTTTCCGAAACTTAACTCCACTCGTAAAAAATATATTTGAAACACTTTGCAGCGTAATTCATCTGACGTCATGTTATCTCAAGTCTTATTACATTCCCACCCCCCTCTATTTCTACAAATAAAAAATGGAAAATGTATTTAGAATCTTTCTCACAGAGAGATCTTTTAAGAAAAAAAAGTGTTTTTGAATCTGACCATTTTGTCTAAAAGTTCTTGGACAGATCGTCCAACTGACAGACACTTCTTCCCCATCTTGACACCCCACTTTCAAATTTTGTATTTATTTCACTTTTTTCATTTTTTCAGCGAATTTTTACAATACATTGTCTTTCATTTTTTCATATGTTAAATTTTACAAGAAATTAGGAAAATACAAATTATATTTCAAAGGGAGTAACGTAAATGCATGACTGAAAGTAAAACTATGCCATTTGTTGGTGTTACAAGGAATTGTGAGTAAAATTTTCAGCAGTGAAGGAAAAACTTGGCAGTTTACTTTAGAAATGTAATTTGAAATCTATTGAGAATTAAAGTATTATTAAGTATATTTCTAATGGGAAATTTTTAACACATGAAAGTTATTTTTTACAGTAAATGAGTTGAGAATAATAAACTTTCCTTTTTCTTTTTGACTTTTCAATCACAAATTAAACATGTTTATAACACATATAAACAATAAAATGACACGTTTCAAGAATTTCATTACTAAATTTATTCATAAGACTTTCACACAAAAATCATAAAAAATAACTTGTGCCAAATAAAACTTAAAAATAATAACATAGTCTCTTCTTATGTACAAGATTTTTATATGTCATATAGAATTATAAATCAATTATCCTTATAACATACATATACATAAAATAAAAATGCATCAAGGAACACAACAGAAGGTTTAAAACAATTCATTTCAAATAATTATGCCTCTTTTAGGATTGAACGATTAGAATAATTTGCTTTTTTTCTCTTTTTGCAAAAATAGTAATGTTTTAAAATTATTTAAAACTGAACATAGGTTTTGAACATATAACGTCGAACACGTAACGTTTTCTATTATAAGTTTAAAACACATAATACATTCAAATTAAAGTAAAAATGCAATCCCTTAAATGCATCAACATCAACAAAGAATCAGTATTGCATTCAGAATTGTTCAGGATAAATAGATAAAATAATAAAATATAGAAAGAGTAGGACAAGATTCTGCACCCAAGTTCTAGAGGCATCAATAGAAAACATTTTATTCGAAAGTAACAGAGGCAGTTTTAGAACTTGGCTATCTTTTTAGAGGCATTAATAGCAAAAATTGTCAACATATCACATGACACACAGGACAATTGCAAAAAAAAAAAAAAAAAATCTATGGTGTTGTGCAGTGGCGTACGCAGACAAATCGTTTCAGGGGGGGCTGAGCCGAGACTTTTAGAAATGGGGGGGGGGAGGGCATCTAATAAAATGTAGTTAAGCAAAGTAAATGCTTCGAATTTGTGATATCAATGTCACTTTAATATGATAAAAATACATAATAATTATGTTTTTAATCGCTATAATTGCTATAAAAAAAGTAAAATCGTTTTGATAAAAACAGAAAATGATAAATATAAGGTTTTAAATTTTTCTTTACTGACGGAGATGTTCTTGAATCATGCTTGCAAAATTTTGGAAAATTTGGGCTTTAATATCATTAATTTTACGATTATTTTACTATTGTTTCTAATATTGGGTTTCAATCATCTTTTTCAAATATAATTAAAATACCAAATATGAATGAACAAGCATTAATCGGTGTTTCTAAAACATATACTTTGCAATAAAAATGAGCAAAATTGAATTATGTAAAATAATCATAAACGTGACATACAGTAAAATAGAAAAATCAACACCTGCAAAAAAATCATTTTTCTTATTTTCTTTTAATTTTGTCTTATGTACTTAATTATTTGATCTGAAAACTCTTTTTGAAATTGCGACTTTAAAAAGAAAGGAAAGAAAATAAATATGAAAGCTTAAATGCAAAAAAATCGCTTTGAAAATTTCGGAGGGGGCTGCAGCCCTATCAGCCCACCCCCTGAGTACGCCACTGGTGTTGTGCATTAACAAAGCTTGACTGTATTTAGTTGAGAGCTATTAGCCTACATCCATGAAGTCAAGCCTAGTGTGTTAATACACAAACAAGTAAGGTGTGTTATGAACATAATGCCTCAGGATAAAATACTAGCTGCATTATAGTACAAGGAGAAGCTTAAATTCATATATTTGTCCCCCCCCCCCCCAAAAAAAAAAAGAAATCTCAGTTTTGTACACAAATTCAAGTACGCCCAGATCTAAGCTGGTAATAAACAAAGATAGATATTAGATTTTTGTTCTTTCTTCAAAAAAAAAAAAAAAAAAATATATATATATATATATATATATATATATATATAATAAATAAATTAATAATACATATATATCTTTTTTCAGTTCTCCTTGCAGATTTGAGTTATGTTTCGTGTCTACCCAGTTCATTTTTACTTCTTGCACAAAAAAATGCAATTAGTTAACTATCGTAATGTAAACTGACTTATAGGACTGAAAAACATTTTTGTACACGAGTGCAGCCGAAATTTTTTCTAGAAGGTTTAAGAGTTAAAATTAAATGCATACAAATAGTAATGTAGTTAACATTAAATTATAGCTATTTTTCATGAACTATAATGTATGAATGACATGTTAATGCACAAATGACATGCATGTGCATTCGCATTTCCAACTTAGTGATCAACGGAATTTCAACAATAGTGATCAGGGAAGCCCTGATGGGAGGTCTGTGACCTTCCAAAACACATCCTTACTTAGCAAATATCTGCTGACAACTCAGCAAATTTCGAGACAATACTGCAGCATTGAGCATTTCTTTTGTTTTTTATTTTAAAAAAATGTTTTTTAATGATGCCTAATGTTTCTTTTCCTACAATTTTACGAAGGAATGATACGCATGCACGCTTGGTAAAATTACAATTTCATTCGACAAATTGAAAATCTCCCCCCTTTCAAAGCTTTAGTTTAGAACACCCCTGATCAGGGCCGTATTTAAGGGGCGGGTTTTTAGGGTTCAACCCCCCCCCCCCCCACCGAAATTTTGTCAAAACTGTTCCAAAAAATGGTTTTTAAAGCCCTTTTTTGCTGAAAGATAATATCATTACTATTTTAATTTTTAATCCGGGGTGATTAAATTAGGGTGGTAAAATAGTTGTTTTAATGATTTAAAACAACTATTTTAATTTTTTCTGGGAATTTTAAATTTTCCTATTTACTCTTCAATTTCATTTGAAAAATAAAATTATCATTATTGAATGATAGTACAAATTAATTGAGATTTATCTGCAGTATTTATCTTCACTGCAGTTTTTGCAAACATAATTTCACACACAACAGTACACCGTTTAAACGGGGGCGAAGATGCTTTGTAACGCATCAGAATTTTTTTCTTCATTGGGAAGATTGGTTATTATTTTACTTTTTATGTTAATGCCTCTTAAGCATCTACTATAACAAAAAGCTATGGAATATATAACATGAAATCACATTTTATTTATCTTATAGATTTCACGAGAAATGAGTTTGTAAAACCCTCCCTGAAACAATAGTCTGGCTACAGCCCTGCCCCTGATTGTGATTTACTTGACTATATGTAACTTATGTATCATAATATGAAAAACTAACTTTCTAACAACTGTTCTTGCATTAAAAAAACAATGATTCACACGTGTTGTAGACGTAACCTTATGGTTACACCCGCAACAGATACAAATCATTATTTTTCATGTACAATTTTTTTTATAGAAATTTGATACTTCATATTATGATAAATAACAATTTCTTCTATTTGAATACATTACAATTTAAAAGCCAGTTAAAACTTCAGGAAATAAATTGCAAATACATGAGCGAGAATGTCACTCCAGTTCAAATCAATTGAGCACCAGAACTATAAACCTTTTACTATACTTTTGTAATGGTTCTAGTGATGAATAGGTGCTAATAAGCTACAAATTTATCCTCTGAATGCAATACTGTGAATAAATTGTGCGAGAGAAAAGATAATTTAAAAACATAAAAAGTTTAGCTTAGGAATTTCTTTAATCAAAATATTTTCAATGCAGTCGAGTCTCGCTAACTTGAAGTCCCAGGGGACTGTCTAAAAGTTTCGAGTCATAGAAGGTTCTCATAACCTTCTTAAGAGTTTGGAACCCAATGCAAACTTCAAGATGAAGGGATATTTGGATTTTAAGGCTTCGAGTTACCGAGACTTGATTGCAATTCAAAATCACTTATTGCTTCACATGAAAGTATAGTTCTGTACCTCAGAACCAGACTAAAGTAAGTCCACTTTCGTAACTTTTCAGCAGAAGGCGAAAACAATTGCCGAATACATGCAAAGGATGGGACTCGGGCTCTTTTGATGCTGCTAAATAATTGTGAAGGAATTTGTTTTATAGAATAACATACTCATGGGTCGATGTGGAATAAGATTCTACATACAATGAAGCAATAAAGTGAAAATCGATATTTTTGGACTTGCGTCGTTCTGGTTCTGAGCTAGAGTTTACAGCAATCTTCAAAAAAATGGAAATGGTAATTCGTAACATTTAATATTTTAAGTGATATGAATTATTTATTTTTTTACAATACATGCAGTTAATTTTTTAAAAAAAAAAGCAGTTTCCATGTACAATAATATAAGCAGTGCTGCAGTTGTAAAAAAATATTTGTGGTGACTCACTAAAAATAAAGTTAGTTTCAAAGCAGTTCACATTTCATTCGCATTATTTTTACAACTGGGAAAAAAATATTTTGAGGGATGGTACCCCTCTTTCACTCCCAACTACAGTACTTAGTAGCATTGCCTTGTTAACCCAAAATCACTTAATGTAATACATTGTTTTCCATGAAACAGTTATTTGGTCCGATGAGTTAACAATCCTTTATAATTTATTTGATTAAAAAAAAATAAACCTGGTTGACATTATATAATCATCATGGTCCCATAAATTTCGAGTTAACAAGGTTCGACTGCATAAGTAAAAAGTGTTATTCCTTTCAGACTACATTAAGTGAACTTCTGCTCACAATATGTAAAATTACTAAGAAGGAAACCAGATTTTATATGTCTTCAGGTGGAGTATGTTAAAATATTATTATCACCCAGCCCAAAAGTTATAAATGTATGGTCAGTAATGATAGACTGTGACGATATAAAACGATACTAAGTGCATTATTTCAAGCACTTTAGATGATCAATTTTTAGAAGTTAATTTTCTTTACTTTGGATGGTTTATTCGATAAGTTTAATTGAAACCCATTAGAAAAATTAATTGATGAGCATTTTTAAAAAATTTCAAAACTTAAGCATTTTAATAGTATTTATTTTGATTTTAGATGATACATTTAATAAAGTAAAAGTTATTCAATTAAACCAAAGTTAAAGAAAACTAAAGAAAGGGGGAAAATGCATAACGACACTTGTCATGTTTAAATTTACCCTCGAATACATCCAAAATGAATGAAGATATTTCATGAAATTTTCAGTTTAACAAAAATACAGATCCTGTCATCCTAAAAAAAAAAAAAAAAAATGTCCAATTGCACCCTTTGTGAATAGTTGGAGATGCAAAATAACTTTTCTGAAGAATTTCCCATATTCAGATCACATGCACATCCACTAATGTTTGTTATATGAAATTTGATTAATGCTCAGGATTTCTTTCAAAGAGCACACCGATTTATTTTATGGCACAATTGATTGCAGTATTATTCTCAAATTTATGTAACGTAAATATTTAATTTAAAAGGTAAAAAAAAAGTAGCAAAATAAAATTCAAAAATTAAATCAAAATATGAATTCATCTTAAAGTGCAGTATAAGTTAGCTAATTAAAAATTTCAGATAACTCAGAAATAATTGGAGGGAAGAAAGTACTAGGTTGAAGGCAGCAAGGAAATTAGAAGCTTTAAACACACAATGTTCACTATATTTTGTCTTTTCAAGGGTTAAAAAATATATTTTCATCTATTTTTGTTTTAAATCTTAGAAAATATGGTACGAGAGAAAAAAAAGACAGTTAAAAAAAATCAAGATTGGAAAACATCACTTCTTCATAACAATTGGTCCCGCATCATAAAACTTATATTGATTTGAAGATCACAGATCGCTAAAATGCTCACACAAAAAACAACACTCATTATGACACATTAAATGCAGTTTCGCCTGATATAATCCAACAAGCTTTGATTTGGCATTTGTATCTTTAAAAAAATGAAATATGACTAGGGAGAGAGCATCAACTGCCCGGCGTCTCTTCTGTCGTGCGAGACGGGGGCCTCTTGGGCAGTTCGGGTGGAATGTCCGGGTCCAAGTCGTTCGGAGATTCTCTCTGGGATTTCGTGGGAGCGACTGGACTGCTGCTTTCCTTCGCGGGCAGCGGTGGAGGAGGCTATCGAAATATTTTGAGATGACATTACATTAAAATATGATATTTTATCGTAATTTATATCTGTGGTTTGGTTCTAAAGGGTCTAAGTCAAAAATGTTAGTTTCGAGAAAAAGGCGATGAAAGATATTTGAGTTTTTTTTAGAATGCTATAACTTTCTTATATTAAGATTCCCATTATTATTTTTTGGGATTTGTCTATTGTTAGTGTAAAGAAACATTATTTTATCATGTGAAAATTTTAACCTGTTACTATTTTATGTAAATATTATGACATTGTGTGTATATGACATTGGCTGACATTATAATGGAAATACAACCAATTTTAGTTTGATATTAGACATTGGCCTTTGTAGAATTAGAGTTTTACTAAATTAGAAACTTTTGATGTAAATAATACAGAATGTGAAAAAATTGACATTGGCCCTTTTAGAACCAAACCACAGATATACTGTCAGCCCCACTTTAATCGAATACTGTCAGTTCCAAGAAATATTATTCGATCAAGTAAGAAAATGTTCTTTACCTTTCCAAAATGACAACATTTGTCTTTAAATATAATAATTATAAAATAATACAGTGAACTCTCACTTATAAGCCGCCTCATTTATGCTCCTTTTTCACTTATACGACGATTTTGAATGGTCCTAGTACATTCCATAGCAAAATAATGATATATAAATAATGTATATGCATCCCTCTTAAAGATAAATATTTCACTTATGAGCCGAATTTTCCCCAAAATGTAAAACATTTAATTTATTTTCTTTAAAAAAATATAAGAATTTTTCTTCACTTTCCTCTTTAATCTTTCCCCTTCATTGGTCACTGAAGGCATTTTTTCCCGCATGAACTAGAGTTCAGAGAGCGATAATTATCTATTATGCATCTTTTAAAAGGACCAGTTTGTAATTAGGTATGCTACAATATTTGTTATCTCTTTATCATTGTAGTTACGTTACAGTAATGGTCAAACCGTAGTGATATGCAATACACTCATATATGTCCCTTTACTATAGAAACATTCTTATTCATTCTCTCATTAGAACTTATGCTGCTTTTTTGTCCTTTAAATAGGCTTGTTCACTTATACGTCTCTCTCACTTATACGCCTTTTTCTGTTGGTCCCTTGGGCCGGCGCATAAGTGGGAGTTCATTGTAACTATATAATTAAAGTAATTAAGCTTATTGGTAAAAAGTTTTTAAAATGAGCTACACAAACAACAAAATAATATAATGAAAATTATAAAAATGTAACTCGCATCTTGAGTTATTAAAGGCTTGTTTTGGCAAAAAATTTTAGTGCATGTTTTTTTTTTGGAAAAGTTCATAATATGCTTGCTCAAGGTCTTTTGGAAATACTTTTCAAACTCATTCTTTTCCCTCCTTGTTTGCCGTGTTTTTGATTTCACATTTATCAAATGGTTAACATCTGCAATGGTTGTACTTCTTTGTGCATTTAACTCAATTAGAGAATTCACTATCTTTTTTAAAAAATCTTTTACAAAATTTTTTTCTAACATAACATATAATATATGTAATACATAAATAAATTAATAAAATAAGATAGAATTGAGTAAAAATAGACAACGTTTTAAAAAGTACAAATATATACATTAAAAAGAGTTTAAAACTCAGCAAACAGCTGTCTCGGAGCTATAAAATGCAAGTCCCATCATCAGTAAATAAAAATACAAAGAAAAAGACAGGTTCACATGCCAAAGACTGTCACGTGAACTAAGACAAAGGGTTCACTTGACAGTCTTTGGCATGTGAACCTGTCTTTTATTTTTCCTTTTATGCACTGATGGTGGGGGCTTGCATTTTATAGCCCTGAAACAGCTGTTTGCTGAGTTTTAAACTCTTTTAAATGTATACATTTGTACCTTTTAAAACATTGTCTATTTTTACTCATTTCATAGTACAAAAGTTTCCACTGCTGTTTTTACAAGTTAGAATTGTAATGGAAATGATTTGATGGAAAGTGAATGTCCTTTTTCTAGCTCATTGCTGGCGAAAATGTTACGTTATATTTTTATGTCCAATAATTGTTTTTATACTTAATTTATCTCAATTTATTCAAATTTCTTCCCAGAAAAAATATTTGTGAAAACTGATCAATATTATTTGATTATCCCGGGAAATTATTCCATTAAGCGGGGAGCTTTAACATGGGACGTATACAAAAATATTTGGTTTTGGGAGGCTGTATTTGTCATACATGTGATTACTTTCAAAACAATTTGGCTGAAAATATTTCACATGTTGTGACTGGTTGGTTCGACGGGGCAAAAGTTCTATTATAATTTTTATTTTTAACTTTATTCGGTTTCTCTAACTCTATTTTATTTTATTTATTTTTTTCAAATTGAAATTTTTTACCAAAACCAAGCAAGCGAAGAATGCTTTCTTTTAAAGCTGGGTAGATCGCTGTAGCCGTACATTCGTCTAGAAATCATGGAAATTTCAAACGGATTGAAAATTTTAGAGTGAATGGGAAATTTTTTAAGGCAGATCGGTAGAAGGACGGAACTATGTTTTGACAATCAAATTGGCTGATTTCAGCCAATTGGCTGAAGAATCACATGTATGATTTGTATAAGCAGGGTATTCACCACATTAAGAGGGGCTGAAAGAATATAAAAAATGATGTAGAGGAGGAGTCATGGATCATTGAACCAATCTCGATAATTTCAATACAATTATATATATTTTTTAAAATTATTACCAAGAAATAGCATTTGCAGTCCTAAAAATCCCTACAATGAAATCGCATGGTACAGTTATATTGAATTTTATTTCAGAAAAGATTATTTCAGCAGTGTTGAGACAATTTTAAAACTGTGCAATTTTATTTTTCAAAACAGTTTCGATGAAGAATGGGGGGCAATAAACTGCAAACCTTTCTTAAAGTAAGTTCTTTTAGTTAAAAATTATTTGTAGTTTCCTTAGTTTCTGTCATAAAGAAAACAGTTATGATAACATTTTTTTAGACCAAAAAACTGGGGCACATTGGTCCACTTTGAAAGACCACAAAACAAAAACTTTCAGAAGAAAGTTAGAAAAGACATATTTTAGAAATAGCAACAGTGAAGTTAATGAAGACCCAAGTCATGCTGATTCTTGAGAAAATGCATATGGTTCTTGCAAAATTAGTGCAAATAGAAATTGGTCAACATTTGATTTAGTTTAATATTTTATATTCATCTTTAAACTTCGTGTTTTTTCATTATGAACACAAAAGAAAATATGTTAGTTGCAATCTTGAACAATATTTATCATTAAATTTGTAAAAAAAATTGTTTTCTTCATGAGAACAAATATACCCCGGGCCTGGGGATTATTAATCTACTTCACAAAGTTCTTTCAAACTGCTCATTAATTTTTTTGACGTGATAAAAAATGAAAAGTAGAAAAACAGACACGATGTGCCCAAAATCCTCCTATATATATATATATTTTCAAAGTGTGAAAGTTTGCGGATAATTCGCCTTGAGCCACCACTCAGGGTGAACAAATAAGCCTTTAAAAATATCTGTATAATCACAAAGAAAAGTTAGAATCATAAAGTGGAATAAACAGCCTAAAACTGTAAGTCTGTCTGCAATTTCAAGAAAAAAGCCATTTTTTTCATCATGAAATTGGATCTAACAGAGTGGACATCTAACAGTTCAAATTAACTATCATAAGAAAAGAATGAGGCTCACCCTCGTTGTTGACTACATAATTCAATGCAGCAAGCTAATCACGGCAGTTATACTACCTATATTTTTAAAAATATATATCAGATTGAATGCAATTGTTTATTTTATTTCCAAAAGGCTTGTAACAGAGTGGACAATTCGAAACATAGAAAATCTAGGGATATGGATAAATAGTGTTCTTGGGGGAATTTTTTTTTTCATTTGCATAATAAACTGCAGAAATGGTGTCAGAAGCATCTCTTGTGCAGTGCAGTGTCTTTTATTTTGTTGTTACATTTCAGTTTAATTTCAAATCATTTAAAATTCTAGCAATTTGAAGCTAAGACACGTCATTTTCTCCTTCTTCTGACAAAGATAATTTTTTTTTGTGTCCTTTCTAAATAGATTATACCTAATCAATTGATACTTGACGGCACAAAATTAAATGGAGAACCAATAAAAAATACACTTAATGGGTGGTAGTTATTAAAATTGATTTTAAAAAATCTGGTATGGGTCCCACACTACTTCCTTTTACGTGTAAATTTCTTTGTAGATGCCTTAGTGTTAAATTTATGCTATGAGTGAGCAAGATATCAATTCGAACATTTACACCCCTAGTTTGCTTCGAAACAATGCAAAACAAATGTTTTACAATGATTCATTTACTAAATATCGCCGATTTTAACATCATTCAGTGAATTTTTTGCAAAATATCGCCAATTGCGCCAAATTGAACCCAAATTCAAAAAAAAAAAAAAAACAAAAAAATTCGTCAAATTTGTCGCCAACTTGGCGATATGTCGCCAAGTTGGCGTCAAACACTTGGCGACCAAAAGCTTGGCGACATAACGGAAAGTGGTCGCGCCAATGCATATCTTTCCCTCTGCATTGAAATTAACACTGATTTTCCCCAAAAAAGGGGTAAAACACCCCCTTGGGAACATTCAAATGCAACCACAAGGGGAGGTGCACAACTAGACCATCCTCAGAGCCTACATACCAAGCTAGAAGCTTCTACGGCATATAGTTTTTGAGTTATGCGACCCACATACGCACACACGTACATACAGACGTCACACGAAAACTCGTCGTAATTAACTCGGGGGTGGTTGAAAATTTTTTTTCGGCTGCTTATATGTTGGTAGGTACATATGCACGTGCTGACAGGTCAAAAAAACTAAGGAATTTTCATTCGGGGGTGAGCAAAATCAAAATTTAGACTCAAATTTGAGTGATTTTTTTTTCGCGATCACAATACTTCCTTTACTACGTAAAAGGAAGTAAAAAGTCTAAAGTCTCGGACATGATTTGTACCATTTTTGTCGGAATGACCCATATATTTTATCGAAGTATGAAAGATTGCAGATAATTTGCACTGAGCATAAACCACTGTGGATAATCAAGAGTATTTTGTACTAACATAGAAAACACAAATTGTAGACAAAAAATGGCAATTTTATCTTATACTACAAAAAATACTTGGCGATAAACACCTACCTTGTTTTTAGCTCGTAAAGTTAGAGAGACAGAATTTTTCCTGAGCGTTCCTGAAAACTGCATGTCATCAGTAAGATTCGTATAATCGGCGTAGGCTTGCTTTTGTGGCAACGGAGGGGGCTTTTCATCGTTATTTTCGATACTGGTGGGGGAAGTGGCAAGAGGTGTTGATGGCAATGATAGGGAATACAACGAAACACTTGGAGCTGGAAAGGAAGTGAAGACATTTGAATTATTTTACGAACTGTTCATGTTGTAAAGGGGGTTATGGTACTTGAAAAATGGTCAAAAAATGTTTTATTGCTTAGTTCAAAATTAAAAATTAAACACTTGGTGAAAAATATCACGGCTCTAGCTCAGTTGTTTGAAAAGTTATGAGTGTCTCTAGGTCATGCAGGCTATCTGTTCTAATGGAAAAGCAAAACTTTGAAGGGCTTTTTCGTGATGATCGTTTTTCAGCGTTTCCGTGTTACAGGAATCGCTAAGGCTTTTTTTCTATTGAAGATATAGTTTCAAAAAAATATTTATTTATTTATTTTTTTTTGCATTCAGAATAATATATTTAACAAAACTGTGCATTGAATAAGCATTTTAAAAAGTACTAAAATTTCTGGAGCATATTGAACTTAAAAAAAAAAAAACTAAAAACTTGCTATGACATTCTTGTGATTTTTTACATAATCAGTTACAGAATATTTGTTAATTATTAAATAAGCAAATGAATGCACAGATTTTTAGAGGTAATTAATGTGATCATTTAGCCAAAACCATTTGTGAAATAAGTGCAAAAACAAAATAGTGCTAGGGGTTTTAAAAAATTGAAATTTTCTTAACTTTTTAAAATTGAAAACAAAAAAAGTAAAAAGTACCGTATTTTTCGCCGTATAAGACGCACCCAATTTTAAAGGAGGCAAATCTAGAAAAATCTGGGCTTTTGTATTTACCGTATAAGATGCAGGCACTCCCCCCCCCCCCCCCCCCCCGATTTTAGAGCGAAGAAGTGCGTCTTATACGGCGAAAAATACGGTATATTTAATCCTTGAAAATAAATTATTGATTGGTAAATAAGTGCACATGCAAAGTTTCAAAGAATTACATGTTTCACTTAAAATTAAAAAAAACAGGAACGTCATTTAAGTGTCAGGGGGGGGGGTGTCATTTGCCCCCCCCCCCTGACTTTGAGAAATCAATGTATTTACATATAAGTGGGTGCGGTTTTTGTTGTTTTCTGGTGAAATTGTATTGTGTTTTTACCCTTTGCCCCCCCTCCTGGTAAAACTTGAAATGACGTCCCTGAAAAAAATGATTTGAAGCTAATGTGACCCTTCAATGATGAATTTCAATTCTACTTACACCTGCTCATCGGCGTGGGAGAAGGGGTTTGATGTCGAAACTGACCGCTCGAAGGCCTGCTGAGACGTTTCTCGGCTTCAGAACGAAGAGGGCGGTGAGGGGTCAGCTGGAAAAAAAGTTCGACATTAAAATCATTGAATACCCGAGCACATGAGAGCAATACTGCCGTATAAAGCAATGAGTAACCGCCCCTAAGCAAGGGCTAAGGCAGAAACATGCAATACACCGCCAACTCGGCTATTTCGATCCATGGACTGCAGTTTCAAGCTTATTATGCTCTCATCACATCAGCATGGAATACGAAAGTAAAAAGTCGTATCTGCACTTTTTAACAAAATCGAGTTATCGCCACCAAGTGGCTCTTTGTGACGCATTTTACCTAAATACAGACTTATTGGCTCCTTTGAGAACGGGAAACATTAAAAAAAAAGTTCTGAAAAAGTTTCATCTTAATCAAATACATGGTGGTACAAAACTTCAAAGAGTTATATCTCAGTTTGAGCTCGACTGAAGATACCACTTTTGCGTTTGGCAGGGCAGAATAGTGGTTTAATTATGTTTATGAAAATTGCATGATTGCAAATTAGTCACGAAAAAATTGCAATAATCTAATCTAAGATCATGTTTTTGTAGCTAGACTATTAATTTGTTCAGTTTTTCAAGATTTCTTTCACCTGGAACAAAACATTTCTGCTTGGCACAGCAGAATAGTGGTTTAATTATAGTTATGAAAATGGCATGATTGCAAATTAGTCACGAAAAAATTGCAATAATCTAATCTAAGATCATGTTTTTGTAGCTAGACTATTAATTTGTTCAGTTTTTCAAGATTTCTTTCACCTGGGACAAAACATTTCTGCTTGGCACAGCAGAATAGTGGTTTAATTATAGTTATGAAAATGGCATGATTGCAAATTAGTCACGAAAAAATTGCAATAATCTAATCTAAGATCATGTTTTTGTAGCTAGACTATTAATTTGTTCAGTTTTTCAAGATTTCTTTCACCTGGGACAAAACATTTCGAAGGAAGCATGTTTTATGATAATACATTTGAGACACATGAAAAGTTGCAAAACTTAGTTTGACATATTTTACTTAAAGAGTATTTTAAAATTATTTTTTCTTTGGGATTATACAGACTACACAAAATAAAAGAATTTCCACAAAGTAAAAATTTTTATTTTATGGTAAGAACGAGTAAATAAGTGATACAGAAAAAAATTGAAATTATAGAACCTAAATGAGTTCGCATTTGCCTTACCCATTTATGCCCAAGTGTTTTTAAAACATTTTTTTTCAATTTTTATCTGCTTAAAACTCTTACTTGGAATGGTTTACATACATTTTAGGCTTAAAATAGTTTGCCGTTGCCGTATTTATTAAGTTATTTAACGTCCTGTTTATGGGATATTTTGCAGATATGTGAGCAAAATACGACCTTACTTGACTTCACTTTTGCAAAGTAACATTACAGAAGGCATCTCTGATCAATTTTAAGCAAATCATTTCAAAATAGTTTAATTTTATGAAAAATGAGTTCGCAAGAAAAAACTTACTTTCTGCGACTACCCATGCTGGATCGTTGCTTGACTGATTTGTCTGAAAATAGCTGTCAATAAATAAACTCAGATGTCCAAATAGTGGCTCTAACTGGTTTTCTCAAGAAGAAGGACTATTTAACTTGCGTAAAATAGCTTTAGTAAAATGATATACCAATTACAAGTTTTCATATGCAGTAACTAACAAGTGTCCCGTTTTTAGGCAACTGGGCATAAATGGGTTAACTGGACATGTTTTTGTGGTCCCTTTGGGACCTTGAGTATCCGAGGTTCCACTATATTCAGAAAACTGTTACAAAAATGAGAAATTCTGAAAAGGGACATAGCTGCCATAAACAACTCCTTTCAGTAAATACAAAAGAACATCGTCAAGATTTGGTTTGCAAATTGGTTTTGCCTTACTTAACATAAACATTAACTCTTTGTACTTACTGGTTCACTCAATTCAATGACAGGACCATCTGGCTTAGGGGTGGTGGGCGAAACATCATACCACTGAGATTGAGACTGGGCTTCGTGGTTAGATGAAGAAAAGGAAGAACCCGAACTCCTGCGCAGGGTCAGGACCGAACTCTCTCGACTTTTCCTCCCGGAGCTCTTGGAACTCGAACTGGAGTTCGGCTTTACGAATATGGAAGTTCCCCTGATACCAGGGGAGATTTTTACCGAATTTGAAGTAGTCAGGCTGGAGAGAAATAAGATTATTTATAATGCTATAGAGTTGAACACAGCAATTATTTTACCGCATTAAAATCAGCGAAAAAAAGATTATTATGACATTGCAATTTTCAACAATATTAAGAACAAGATCTCATTAGGAACAAAAAGTTAGGGCTGAATTCTTAGTAAGAATTCTCGAGTCCCATGGTAAAAAATTATCTGGGAGGAAAACAATCGTTCCAAAAAGAAACAAAAAAATTTCACAAAATCCTATTTGCCCCCAGCTATGTACAGTGTTACCGAAATTATTTATCTGGTATAAAGTTTTAAGATATTGCTATCAATATTTGACCATATTATTTTGTGAAATGAAAGAATTTTCATAAAATGAAAAATTTTATCTTTTACTTTTTTTCTTTTACTGACACCATTTCTGAAGTTATAGACATTTTTTTTCTTTTCAATCTTTAAAAAGCAAAAAAAAAAAAAAAAAAAAAATCACTTTCAAAGCATTAATCATAAATTTGTAAAAGGCAGATGAATATTTTTTAATATTTTTTAAAATTAAACATAACTTTTTTCAGGTTCCAAAAGTTTAGACCTCAATGGACCCCCTCCTGAAAATTCTAACTTTGGGGAACAGCTCATCAGCAGCCAGCAGCATGCAGATAAAACATAAGCATCAAGAATGAAAATTGAATGATGTTTAAGGTCAAATACATAGTGACCTGCAATTGCAAGTAAATTTCATCACCATAATATGAGTCGTTTAGGATCAAAATTCGCTTGCAAATTAAATGCACAAAAATACAGTAACCCCTCGTTATATCGCGCTTTTCGGGGGACGAAAAAAGCGCGATATATCCGAAAACGTGATATAACCGAGGTCATTAAAAATAGTTTTCTATCCAGCATGCAAGTAAATTATACGTGCACATACATAAAAATTCATTTATTCGAATATTAGATTTTTTTTCAGTCAAAAATAGCCTTACTGCAGTTGTTGTTACAATGTGCAGGTCTTAAAAAATATGAATACAGATATAAAATTAACCTATTGTTTCGGTGAAATAAGAACTACTAAAAGGCAGTCAGAGAAGGGGCCTGTGTTTTCTTGACACTTACCAGATGCGTTTCACTCATTGTATCAATACAAAAGAAAGTGTTCAGTAGTTTCCAAACCGTCTCTGCAGTATGCAAGTTTGTGTGACAGGAATTTGCTGCTTCTTTTCAGCGAATTCAGAAGAATAGAAGAACCTTCGTTTTGTTCATTGGATGACAACAAAATTAGAAAGAGACCTTTTCTGAGCACCTTACATATTTCTCAAAAATGGTTTCGAACTAAAAGTTTTTTTTTTGGGGGGGGGGAGACAAAAGAAAAGAGCGATATAACGGGGGGCTACTGTAGTTTTATTTTAAAAAATATAAGTTTAAAAGCTCCTTTACCAATGGCTTAAAGTTTATAGACCCAAAACCACTAGACCTCAACAAAAAGTGAATTTAAAGTAAGGGTTTTAAGTCGAAATCCTTTAGATCCATAGTTACGCTTCTGAACTTCGAATTATGATAAATGAATATAACTGGTTTTGATTCTAAAAAACCACTCATATATTCTTATTTAGTTTTAGTATTACATAAGCAATTGTAATATTTAAAAAATATGCTTCACTTTTGCTAATCTATTTCAACAGTTAAATTGGTAATAATGTAAAAATATTACATTACAACAACAATTTGTTAAAATATTTGGAGGGAATAATAAGCCACAACTTTCTTTTGCTACATGCTATGTATTTTTTGAGCAGAAGCATCTAAATCTTAAATTCCTTCAGAGAGCATTCATACCCTAGTTCTGGTAAAAAAAACATGCTCATATATGAATGTGTGTGCTATGAAAATAAAAATACTAACCTAATACTTGATTGAACACTTTTTCTGGGGCTGTAAGAGTAAAAATAAGAAATAATACATTAACTGATACAAATATATACAGGAGGCATTCAATTAATATGAAAACGGCAAATACTTATTGCTGAAAATAATAAAAATATGACTTTACTAATTAAAAAAATATTTGCAATATTTTTCTTTAATATTGTATTTTTCTCTAAATAGTGCATTACAATGACAAAAAAAAAAAACTTTTATACAAAATTTTATTTACTGAATTGTTATGTTTGAATATAGTTTGCTCTTTAATTTGCAATTAATAAAATGTAATCCAAGTCTAAAGAATATAAAATTGTTTTATCAGAACAATTAAAAAGTATTTCCTACAAAAATTCAAAAATTTTCATTTTTTTAACAAATATTAAAAGATTTTGAAGAAATATCAATTAAGAATGGTGCATTCACTTTATTTTTATTTATGTATGTGTGTTTTTGGAGAAAGAGAGCTTTATTTCATTAAATACTATGTGCAATATAAACAATAATAGAAATAATAAATCAGTACAAAGGGAAAATTAAAATACAACAAGCAGTTCTGTCAAGAACTAAATGAGCCTACTTTCCCGTACATCGACATTCTAGCATCTAATCAATATTCTCTTGAATATCTGAAACTGAAAATTATGTCAAACATACCTTTATAGCACTTAAAGCTGATTTCTAAAAGCAAAATATACCCCTCTCATCAGATGAAATGGACATGTAAAAAGTAAATAAAAGAGTAAATAAAGTTTTGTCGCACCTTTTAAAGAATGTAACTGTTTCCGTAGAAAAATTTCACAATCGTTTTCAAAAGGAAAAAAAATTAATAAATAAAATAAAAGTACAAAGAACATCAAAACACATTTTATCAAAGAAAGAAAAAAAACCTCATTCGTTAATAAAATGTCTCGAAATTTATTTCTAATCCATTGCCAGTTGTTAAATATAAATAAAGAATAAAAATAAATAAATAAATAAAAATAATAATAATAAATTAAACAAAAAAAATGAATAAATAAACAAAAAATCGTCTGCCCAGTCAGTCATTTTTTTCTAAGCCTGCATTTCCGCCATGTTTGCAGAGCCGGAGTCGGAATCAGAGTCCTCACAGAAGATTTTTCAGAAAAGAACTTTACATACATTTTTATCAAAACCGTTTTCTTACAAAGTTAGTTTGAAGGAAATCCGCCTTTAAGTTCAGAATCAACATTCAATTTAAATTTCCCAGTAGGCGCTCATGTTAAAATTTTTTCGGAACGGTTCATCATTGAATGAAAAATGGTTCAAATTGAAAAGTGAAATATGGGAATGAGTCTCTCCGAGATCTTTCAAACAAAAAAAGTTTACTCAATTCGGACGGTTCAATTAAAAGTTATTAGGTGGAGAAAGGTTGCTTGAACGGTTCAATGTTGAACGAAAAAATGTTCAAATTGAAAATTTAAATACGGTAATGAAGTATCCTTGCCGAGATCTTTCGAACAAAAAAAAGTTTATTTAAATTGGACTGTTCACTCAAAAGTTATTAGGGATGAGAGCTTGTTTGAACGGTTCAATGTTGAACGAAAAATTTTTAAGATCGAAAATTTAAAAACGGGAATGAAGTATTCTTGATAAGATCTTTTGAACAAAAAAAAGTTTATTCAATTCGGACGGTTCACTTAAAAGTTATTAGGTGGGGAAAGGTTGCTTGAACGGTTCAATGTTGAACCAAAAATGTTCAAATTTAAAATTTAAATATGGTAATAAAGTATCCTTGCCGAGATGCTTTGAACAAAAAAAAAATTGTTTAAATCGGACTTCACTCAAAAGTTATTAGGGGTGACAGCTTGTTTGAACGATTCAATGTTGAACGAAAAATTGTTCAAATCGAAAATGCAGAAACGGGAATGAAGTATCCTTGAAAAGATCTTTCGAACAAAAAAAAGTTTGTTCAAATCGGACTGTTAACTAAAAAGTTAATATCGCGGGACATGTTGTTTGAACGGCTAAAAGTTGAACCAAAAATTGCTTAAATTGAAAAATCAAATATGGGAATGAGCTGTACTCGCCGAGATCTTTCCAACAAAAAAAATTTCATTCAAATCGGAATGTTCATTCAAAAGTTATTGGGGGGGGGGGGGACAGACAGACCGACCGACCGACACACAAATTCCCCATCTTAATACCCTACTTTCAAATTTTTAATTTTTCGAAATTTATTTCATTTTTTTGTTCCTTTTTGACTTTGTTTTGGACTTGGCGATATTTTTTGAATTTGGCGATATTTTTTGGACTTGGCAATATTTTTTAGACGCATTAAGCCACTTTTATTACTTTTTTCGTCTCTTTTATTTTTAACGGGAAAGTAGGCTAAAAAGCAACATGTGTATTCATTTGAAATGAGAAATATCTTAATTAAAATAAGAAATTTGAAAATAAGTCAGTCAAGTCATGTTCAAGATTAAGATAAGAATTTGTAACTATGGGTGCACATACATTTTAAAAAATTTCATAATTTTTTTATGATTGAGCAGTAATTCACACTACAAATTAGATGATATCGAAACACACTGCATAAGGTTGTAGTTGCTATTTACATGAAAATTTGATAAAACCGTTAAATTCATTTAAAGCAAAACACTTTTGATGACACATTGGTTGCAAAATCAATAAATCACCAATCCCGAGCAAAATCCAGAGTTTCAAATAACATTTAAATGAATTGCCTTTAATGTCATAGTTAAGTCTTAAAAAGACATTGTAAAGATTTTCAACTACAAACTATTAGGGGGATGAATTCAGGAGAACTAACCAATGAAAGTTAAATGATGTAGAAAATAACTTTGGATCAATCAATATCAATAAAAGCGTCAATACCAAATAAAGTTTGAATCAATCAAGAAAAGTGACAAACAGGAGGACAAAATGAGGGTCTGTTTAGAAGAAGACCTTAGCCCATGGTGAGGGCAGTTATATTAAATGGATAGAAAAATAAATAAGGCTTAACAAGATTAAAGAAAACTATACCCTGGGTAAACTACACTGCGATTCAAAAGTTTAGACAAAATGCGAATATGTGAATAAAAAGAAAACTATTCAACGAAATGCTTTCAAATTTCTACTGCGGGTACACAATATGGTCCCAAATACGTGTCCGGAGTTCTTATAACTATAACTGGAATCAAATTTTGGATATTACAGAAGATAGTTTTTTACATTGTTGCAAAAGTTTAGACAATAGTCAGATTTTATGCAAATATCCCTTGAAATGGGATTGGTGGAGGAAATGCGGGACTGTATTATTCATTTACAAAGTGCAGAGATTGCTGAACAAATAATCAAAATCTCAAAAGCTCTTTAGTTCTCGTGTAAAGAAGATGAGAAAGTTTGGAAGCCGAAATTTGAAAATGAACCTACTTTATTAATTTTTTGTCTTTTAAATCGGCTCTATTATGGTAGTACATTGTTTTTTACTTTGTGGAGAGCAAATTCAGACATGCGTATCGATCAAAAAGTCCAAGAAAAATGATATTTCTTAAGGATGAAGGAATTGAAAAAACGGCTCAGACTGACGATTCGCCCCTTAATCCTACAAAACTTCAACTTGGGTCAAAAACAGCACGTGACAGCATAAGTAGATGAACATCTGAATCGGAATGCATAAAAAAAAACAAAGAATTGTGCCTGAGCCTTTTAGGACAGAGTGTCCCAAATAAGCCAGATTTTAATGTGAAAAGCAGCATATGTATCATCGTGACTAAAAAATGAATGGTACTTTCTTTGATAAAAATTATTAAAATTGGGATGGCCTAGATGGATTATAATTCTTTTCGCGGGACTTGAGAAATATCCAATGATCATATGCTGTGCTGCTTTTACCAATAAAATCTGGCTCTTTTGGGACACTCTGTCCTAAAAGGCGCAGGCACAATTCTTTGTTTTTTTTATGCATTCCGATTCAGATGTTCATCTACTTATGCTGTCACGTGCTGTTTTTGACCCAAGTTGAAGTTTTGTAGGATTAAGGGGCGAATCGTCAGTCTGAGCCGTTTTTTCAATTCCTTCATACTTAAGAAATATCATTTTTCTTGAACTTTTTGATCGATACGCATGTCTGAATTTGCTCTCCACAAAGTAAAAAACAATGTACTACCATACTAGAGCCGATTTAAAAGACAAAAATTAATAAAGTAGGCTCATTTTCAAATTTCGGCTTCCAAACTTTCTCATCTTCTTTACACGAGAACTAAAGAGCTTTTGAGATTTTGATTATTTGTTCAGCAATCTCTGCACTTTATAAATGAATAATACAGTCCCGCATTTCCTCCACCAATCACATTTCAAGGGATATTTGCATAAAATCTGACTATTGTCTAAACTTTTGCAACAATGTAAAAAACTATCTTCTGTAATATCCAAAATTTGATTCCAGTTATAGTTATAAGAACTCCAGACACGTATTTGGGACCATATTGTGTACCTGCAGTAGAAATTTGAAAGCATTTCGTTGAATAGTTTTCTTTTTATTCACATATTCGCATTTTGTCTAAACTTTTGAATCGCAGTGTATACCCTTATGGTTGTCATAGTTACGGCGTGGTGGACTTTTTTCCCACTTAGAGTTTGCAACAATGGTTCAATGCAAAGGATTAAAATTATTTTGTGCATAAATTATTATCCAATCAATATTAACAGAATACTTTCTGAAGTATTTGTATAACGGACACTCATGATCCATGATGGCAGGTCTTGCAAAAAGAAACAAATGGCACTAGATTTGTTAGAAAATGTTTAGAAATAACTGAGATTTGAAGACATAAATAAAAGCATAAGCCCAATTCGATAAACATGAAATAAATGAAATGCTTCGAGAGCAGTGCATAAAAAAGAGCGAAACTGTTGGCTTTCGTGGGTTTTCCATGGAGACGATGCAAAATTTCTAAAATTGATACGCCTATTTTAAAGTAACCGAGAATAATAATAGATTAATAGCTAAAAACAATAACAATTGTTGAAGATAAAAGACTTACGTTTCAGTTGTAAAGTTTGAGACATTTGATGCCCTTTCATCCTTTGGATTTGGTTTTGCAGGTGCCGTTTTCACTCTCCGAATATTTACAGATATGCGATCTTGTAACTCTGGTGGAGGGCCCTGAAAAAAGCAATGCAGAGATAAATTAACAAATTCACAAAAATGTAACAAGGTCTTATTAATATGCTCTCATACATGTTGAAATACAACCACTGCAATAGGTCTGGACACTAATAAACCCATCAGTTATAATCAGGGGTGCCCATCCCCCCAAGCTCCATGGCGCATATTCCCCCCCAAAAATTTTTCACAACCCTCTTGTGCTTTTTATTTTTATTTTTACCCCTCTTATTTATTTTATTTATTTTTTAAATATTATTTATTTATTTATTTCTAAATATTATTTATTTATTTAAGTATAACTTTTTGTTTTTTATATATTATTAATTTTTTAAAGTTCGAATTATGCGTAGAATAGAATCGCTTTTTTTCGCTTTCAGACATTCCAAGCACACACACTCGCACACACAACATAAATAAGTAAATAAATAAATAAATAATAATACAAAAATAAAATAATTAATTTAAATTAAAAAAATGAATTAATGACTATTTTTTATAAAAAAACCCGTAAATAATTTAAATAAAAAAAATTAATAAATAATTTCATGAAAAAAAATTCTTAATAAATAATTAAAATTAAATAAATAAATAAATAAATAAATCAGTTTTAAAAAATCCCCCCCCCCCACCAAAAAAAAAAAAAATTTGATGGCACAACTTGCGCCATAATCCCCCCCCCCCCCAGTGGGCACCACTGGTTATAATTGTGAACAAAAAAGAAACAGTATTTGCTAATTCAGAGAAGCACCGTAGTCATTTTAAGCGTTTTACATGGTGGGCGTGGGAAGGGGGATGAAACTTAAGCACATATAAACATTAGAAAGTATCCAATCACTGCCACCACGTGACCGTGTCATCCTCTTAAATGATAGAACTGGAAAAATACATGCATATGGATGAACAAAACAGCCAAGTTCAGCTACTAACAACACACTGCTGTTATAGTATGCAGTTATGTGGGCATTTAAATGCAAAAGTACACAGCATATTCAGTAAAAATGATAATGCCATATATTCTTTAAATTACATGCTTTAAAGTAAATCTCATCTTTTACTTCCAACACATCTCATTATCAAAAGTTTTAAAGCTCATATAATGGTAAGTGAAGTTAGCAAATCTAAAGATCATTTTAAAGTTTTTCAGATAGGGCAATAGGCATATATTTAATACACAGTATCTGGCGACCGAGCCCCGCTCGGTTAAAAAAAAAAGTTTGTCAGATCGTGTTTTTTTCTAAAGTTCGAAGTACTTATTTAGAGAAACTTGAAAAACATTTTTATGCCCTTGGTTGCAATGACGTATTTAAAACAGCCGTAATTTATTAAAAACAAAAAAAAAACACAACCTTATTTAAACGATGCGCACCGTGAAATCACACCACAATAACTTGAATTTAACCAGTCTCTTTAATATTTCAAAAACAATAACAATTCTAACTTGTTGCCAAAACTCGTTTGCCAAATACCATAAAAATTTAAATTGACGCTGACGTGATTAAATATGAAACCCATTGTCATAAAATAACGTGGTTGCTATGAAACAGTAACAATAATAGTAATCATAATGAAAATGGTGGAAGAAAGCTCCTCAAACTTGTAATGAAGGCACAAAAAATGAGGTCTTTGGTGAAAATTCGCAATTTTACAGAAAAAACGCCAATGTAGATGAACTCAAAAACCAAAACTTACTTTACATAAATACAAAATTTTATGAAAATGGTTAGAACCGTTTTCAAGATCCGAAATATAAATTTATATACAAGAATTGCTCGTTGAAAGATATAAGATATAATAGGAAAAACAACATAATGCATACATGTATCTAGAAGCTTGAGAGAGACAATTGCCCTTTCTGGATCAGTGACACCATATGTGCATTTTTAATGGGATACTGTTGGGTTGAGCATCAATTGTGCGAATCGTCTATTCTTATTTACCTAAAAATTAACTTTTACAGATTTGGAGTCAACAATCATTTCTACTCTTTCCCCCATACGCATAGTTTGCCAAAGTGGGCCCAGCCCGAAAAAACCCATACGGGTTTTTTCGGGCGGGCCCACTTGAAAAACCCACTATATCAGTAAAGTGGGTTTTTTCGAAAATTCTTGCATACTAAAAACATTTATTTCAGAAACAAACTGAAAATTCAGAAACAAACTTGAAAATTTTGATTCATACTAAGCCTAGAAATTGGTATCGATCAATTTAGTTTGGTAAAATATTTAGTCTTAGTCAGTTACCTGGTCTAGAAATTGCCATTATCCTTTCCTGACAGTTTATTAGGTATTAAAAATAAAACTGCACGTGAATTTCACTTACCTGTTTTTTTTTTTTTTTATTATACTAAAGAAATAAAAAAAAGCAATCTATAAATTAAATTCTGTATCAATTTAAAAAATTCAATATTACAATGATTTTTCCAAATTTGTTGAAGAAGTTTTTTAGGAGGTCACAGTGACCTCTCTTCAGGGTTCCCCTGATTCCATGAAATGTAAAAGTAGGTGTACAACGTTTGAATAAAGAATGATATTGAAATGGTTCTTGAAAAAACCTGAAAAAAAATTAGGGTTTTTCATCAAAAACTCAGGTGGGCTGGGCTTTTTCAAAAAATCCCGGGTTTTTTCAAACCCTGCCCATACATCAACCTATTGCCGTTTGGCTAGGATTGGAAGAATACCTCAATAACAATGATCACTTGATGAAAAATTCAACTATGCCACAACATTTACACCAGAATCTACTTTTTTAAGGCATAAAATTTTGCAGAAAAATATAGGGGAAAATTTTACCTTCTACATGTAACAATGTTTACCATGACATACCTTTTTGCCATATTTTTCTTCAATATTGGCTCTGAGCTTTTGAAAAGCTTCTTCCATGTGCTTATGAAATGGTTTCAAACTTTCGGGAGCTTTTACTTTGTGAACAGCTATACCAATTTCCAATAATGGAACCTAAAAAAGGTAAGTGTGCAACAATAAATAAATTAATAAACAAACAGATTTAAAAAAAAGGCTTCAGAAAATGTTAAATAAGAGGAAAATTAGAATCTTGTACTAATGAGCAATAGATTTGACAAATTTATAATCTACAGACAGCTTGGGACTAGAAGTTTGGCATTTTATCGATTTTGGCGCTATATGGATTGTCAGAGATTAATTCAAAAAACCTTATAAATATGGTGAGGGATATTAAATACTTTGAGACAGTGGGGACAATTTTTTCTCTTTTTCTGAAAGAAAATGATTTTCACAAACAAAAGTGGTATTTCTTAACCTTTAGCTAACAGTGGTACAATTGTTGCACCGCCATTGGCAAAAAGGTTAAAAGTTATTTTCTTCGAAAATATAAAGATTTAAAAACTTTTTGAAACTCATGCAATGTACAGTTTTTTTGTCTCAACAGAAACACGCAGAAAACTCTTAGAGAAAAATTTGGGAATTCTGAAAAAGGTAACACTTTTTATTTTTCAGAGAATATCTAATAAGTTTCTTGGCGGGATGGGGAAAACAGGCCCTAAAATAATATAAATTAAGTTAAATTATCAAAAAAGATTTTTCAGTTAAAGTTGACAGTACGCCCTAGCTGTCTCATGTTGATCAGCTAATTTTTATAATCTGATACGTAAAAGACCGTGTTCCTGAAATTCACAGTGGACTCTTGCTACAATGTTAGGACCGTGGTGGCACGATCGGTAAGGCATTGGACTCGTGTCCGGAGGGACCCGGGTTCGATCCCAGCCGATCAAAGATCCACCGTCTTGATTAATGGTGGCTGGGAGGCGTTAAAAATGTCGTGGTCACAAAGTCCTCCAAGTGAAACGATACCTCTGGGGGTACTGGGCAGGGGCGGATACCGCCCCTCCCTTGATGGACTTTTCTCCAGCAGTTTTTCGACTTTGAAGTTAAAAAAAGGCAATTTTAGATGATCTTCGATGATACCATGAGGAGTGGTTGGGATTCGAGGCCCTGATCTGGAATTTTTTCGAAATTGAGCACTTAAACATTTGTAATAAACATGTGTTAACCAGGATATGTGGTAAAAAAAGGGGGCAAGTAGAAAACAAAAACCAATCGCCCCTCCCTTGGAATATTTCTGGATCCGCCCTTGGTGCTGGGCCTAGGGTTTGCTCGACCCTAGGTTCTGGTTCAAAATTAAGAACAGAGCGCTCTTCAGGGTCCTATCCCGGTTAAACCACAAAACTGTGGTAGGTACGGGGGACTATGGAGTGTGAAATGAAATGAAATGAATGAATGCTACAATGTTATTCGAAATAGATACAAAACTCAAACCTCGCTTATCTACTTTCTTTGTCTATTCTAACAAAACGGTTGCTGTGTCAAGGTCATAGGGGTCCCATTATCCCAGGGCTCCCAATAGGTTAAAGACCGCCTTGTATGCATATGGGCCATTTTTTAAATATATAAATTCCTAAATATTATAGTTCAAATAAGACATGTGTTACCAAGTTTCATATTTTTCTGAGAGTACTTAAAATGGAAAAGAAATCATTTTAAACAAGTAAAATAAAACTATTAGAGGAGACCTTAGAAAAATAAAAGTAGTTTGATAATTTAGCAATTAAGTTATATGCAAAATATTCAGTGCTAAAAGACAAAACTTTTTCTTCCTACATTATTATACTAAAATTATGCATTGAACACATAGTATAAGACACAGCTACGTCTTTTCTTTTTTCTGCATGAAACACTCATTTTAATGGATCACATAAAAAACAAGTTATATTAAACACTTTTACAAAAAACTAAAAGGATTCAATCCTTAAGCATTTCAAAATCATTCAAAAGCATGCATCGAAAATGTTTTTAAATTTATTTTGTTCATAGCTTGTCCAGAGAAGAGATCTAGAATAACTTGCAAAGAAAAAAAAACAATGTTATAACAAAATTAATAAAAGTTAATAACTACTACAATACCTGGCATGCAATTAGATCTTTTAATTTTTGTATACCTTCAGCATCTTTTACAGAATTATGTGTTTGAATATATTCTTCATTGAAAAATGCCTGAAATGCACAAAATTAAAATATATCTTAAAAGTAGTTGAACGGAGTACAAAAATACATTTTGAAGGTCACTCAACACTTTAATATAATTTTCTCATATAAGAATGAGCATGAAGAAATTTTGGGAAATACGGATTTGAAATATATCATCCTCTCCAAATTCTACCTTTAAAGAGCAAACATACTAACAAGAAGAATTTTAAGATACTGTCTGCAACGCTTAACGAATACTGTCGGTTCCAAGAAATATTATTCGATTAAACGGGGATATTTAACATTGCGTATATGGCCTCGGTTCCGAGATATTTTATTCGTATAAGCGGGGTATTTGTTTATCCGTCACCCGATTAAGCGGGAACGACAGTATTTGGATTTTCAATCTTGACATGTAAGTCCTCATTAGGAGGGAACTCCTTCAAGGAGCAGACACACGAATTACATAAGCTGTTGAGGAAAACAATGACTTAAAAGAGATTTCAATAGTTTCAAAGAATACCATTGAATTTTTTTTTCAAAAACTTTGATAAGTCAACGAAAGACTTTTGTCAATGAATTAAGAAATGACAAAATCAGCAAATTTAAATGTAAAAAAGAAAAAACAAAAACAAAAACTTAATGCAAGCATAGGTACAAACTGTAAAACATGAATTATATTAAGTCATATTATCTGTAACATTGTTTTTATGCGTTTATTTTTATAACAATAATAAAAGGTATTTCTGTAAATATTACATTTGACAAGTTTACAGAATAGAAAATTTGGTTTGTTTGCAATGTCAAATAGTCCAGTTAATAATTACTATTAAAAATTACATTGGAAAGAAGATTATAAGCCAGTGTTGAAGCAAAATTCTAGTATATTCAGGTTATATCAAGGGGTGATTGTTTTTTTCTGAAAAAATACCTGAATTTTATATAAAATTTCAAATTACATACGTTATGAACCTATGCAAAAACAAAAGCTAAGAACTTTTGATTTTAGGAAGAAACAACCCATTTAGAAGCACTTGTATTACTTTTTTGACTAGTAGAACAAATTGCTTAATCTTTCAATCAAATGAATACTTTTCTTTCACAGTGCAAAAATAATACTTACAAGGGGGGGGGGGGAGGATTAGTAAGGCTCCTATAGGATGAAGTCCGACCTTAACCCTTAGGAGCCGGGCGGTACACATGCTGTGCCGTAACTATTTTATTTTATAGAGGACGGGGTTGAGATTTTCACTCGAACCCTTTGGAGCCGGGGATTTTTTCCAGGTTTCATACGTCTGGCATGACAGTTTATACCTTCTCTTTTCAATGGAAAATAAATCTGTGGTTCAACTGTCACACTACCTGGGTCGGAAGAAAAATTTCTAAAAAACAGCCCGGTTCCAAAAGGTTAAGAATGCTTACCTTTCAATGGGAGTTGACTGAAATTGGGAACAGTTATGTATTTCGAATTGAGTACGTCATTACTTTCTATAATATTGGAAGATTTGACAACTGCAAATAAATATTGATTTGTATTTTTGAATTCTTATCAGGAAAAGTGAAATAATTGTTTTAAGGTTAAAAATACTGCAATGTTTAGCCTCTAGCCTGTTTGTTCTTTTTTTTTTTTAAAGGAAGGTAGAAAGTGCTGATGAAGGACTTTGGCATCAAAACAAAAGGAAATATGAATGACTATGGAAATTCAACTTAAAATAAATTTCTCCGAGTAACATTAATAGTGTATAATAGCAATGAACAAATAATCTTTAAATTAGTTTAAAAAACTAAAAAATACGCTTTTAGATGCACTTATAATGCATCAACATTTAATATAGTAAAATAGTTTATATAATATATTTTAGCATTTAGTATTAATAATAGTACTAAACATATTACTTTTATATTTGCAAAGAACGTGAATTTTATCTTTTATTCAGAGTTACATACATACCGACAAACCCACGAGTGAAACTAATAAAAGCGTATTAAAAAATATCATGACACATCAAGTTACCTTTTCATAATTTATGATTCCGCCCATAACAGCAGCATCAACCACTCCATTCAGCAGCATGCTAAGCGGGTGAACAGGCAACATTGGATCATTTTTATGCTGGAGTATGAGACTGCATATCTTCGCATTCGTGACCTCCATGGTCTCGATGGCGTTCTCGAGAGGACTGATCTCGAGAGATTCCGACAGAGTGACCGGAAACCATCTCAGAATGCCCGGAAGGGGGTAGGATATCGTCAGGTTGGTCCTCTCCAGCCACATGGTGGCGAATTCGTTGTCCGAATCCTTCTCGCCTTTCCTGAGCGGTCTCGAATACGTGAAATGCTGCACCTCGTTGACTTTGTAGTACTTCAAGATCTGGTCGTGGACCGTCTTGTTGCGGAATCTTTTGCTCTCCTGCATGACCGGGTCAATTTTGTTGATCTGGAGATACTGCTTGTCAGACTCGGTGATGTCTTTGCCCGGTGGAGCCAGTTTGGTCATCAACTGCGCCGTTGGATACTGGTTCAGCAGCCTGCTGCTGAAATCGCTAACAAATTCGTATTCCTTGCCCCTATAAACAAACACTTTATTCTGCACGAACGCAGGGAAACCTTTCCCGTAGTAACCGACCCTGAAATATTCTGGCTCCGGCCTGACCTGTTTCATGATGTTGTCGTAAAAGGCCGCCATCCTTTTCAGCAACTCACTCAACTGAATATAATCAAAGACCTCATTCTCATACTGAATCACGAGCTCCTTGCAGAGTGCGAGGCCAGTCTCCCACAATTTCCCCTTGTCAAAGTAATCCAAGATGTCGTAGTACAGGCACTCCTTCAGCTCCCTCTGGGTTTCGCAGTTAAAGTGCTTGTCGTTCTTGAGCAGCTGGGGCAAGGGGTCGTCGCTCCATTTCAGTAACTTGGCGTGTAGTTTTAGAGTGAACGCGGCTTCCACGTAATTTTCACATTCCAAATGAAGGTCGCATAATTTGTACAAGTACCTAATGTACATTTCTCTTCTGTTTATTTCATGATAAAATTCCTGAAATATAATAACAGCACCTTTAGTAATGATTTAAAAAGGCTGCAATTTAAAAAAAGTTGCTGTGAAACAAGCACATCATCACAATTTACAACTACATATGAAAGAAAAGTCCTGAGACCGTCATGGAAAACATGTTAAGTTACTCTTATAATCCAAGATCGGGCAAAGCTGTAAAATCTTAATAGTCACACAAATTATTTCTAAGAATACTTTGGTCAACAACACTTAATATAGTAAGCAATGAAAAGTTCAAAGGAACTAAATATGAGTTCAAATTATCCAAGTTTGAATCGCAAAAAAGTGCACGGTATATGCATAAATCACTAATGTAAAATAAATTGAATGATAATTACTGAACCCTCTGATGACCTCATATTACTCCCACAAAAAAAACTTTAAATGCAGAATAATGCCAGAGAAAAAATGCTGAAAAGACTTTGAGAAATGACAGCATTAGTTAAAAATATTTGAAGTTGCATAGCTGCTATTCATTGGAGGTCTTTGAAAGTGATGTACAATAAGGATCAATGGAATTTTACTATGCTACAATTTTAAAGTCATAGCTGTTTAAGCTATTGTAGCGTCAAGTGCCTTATAAAAATTTAGCAGTTTTACCAAGGTATTTTTAAAAATTAAGTAAATTAATATTTATTTTTTCGAATATGTTTTTTTATTCAAATTTTACGAAACATTTAGGGTAAAATGAATTTACATCAAGAAAGAATAACGTATTTTTAAGCCTTACCAAAAGATTAACAGTGCAGCTCATTCTGTTCTCCTTATTCTCATCTGTCACAATCATCCTGTACTCCAAAAGTCTTTTCATCAAGCGGACAACTGTACGCACAAATATCATTCCTTTCTCATGCATAGTTTGATGATTCTCGCACAAGCCACCTACACTAATCATTTTAAACACCATTAAATACTTGTACATAATAAACAATAAAGAAATGAATATTTTCAATATGAAAGAGAAAGAAAATAATTTTAAAAAAATGCATAGTGACCTTGACTTTTTCCAATTTTAAAATCTAATTACACAAACATGCAGTAGATCACGAATAATATATAGTAATGGGCGAGGTTAGTTGAGAAGGTGATTTTCTTTCCTTCCTCCTTTTTTTTCCATTTTAACATATTAGCAAAGTTAAAAATATGGGGAAAATTCTCAATTTACAAAATAAAACTCTGAATTTTATGATATGATAAAGCAAATACCAGCTTGCACACATATTCATATAAATTTAACTATAAGAGACTTTAAACATCATTAAAAAAAAAAGCAAAGCAAAAAAAACAACAGAAAACAAATTCCAACATTAAAATGAAGTTGACAAATTTGCCACATTGTTTGGCAAACATTGTCAGCTTTTTTGGGAAGGCACAATAACCTCTCATGAATGACCTAAAATCAAGACAGCCATGGCAACACATCAGAAAAGATAAATACAAAACGTTTTAGCGAAACAAAATGGGCAGAATAAAAACATAGTGATCATTTAACCAGAAATGGAATAAATATTGATTTCAAGTCCCTTACATTTCTAAGAACAAGTTTTTGTATTCTTCATCACCTCTGCCACCTTCAATTAGCATGTCCAACTTGGTAATCATTTCATGTTCAAACTAGAAAAAAAAGTGCACAAACATTAAAATAGTTTAAGCTAAAAACTGAGTTCAAAAAAAAATATGAAACTTCGGAATTTAAGCATCATTTATACAATGAAATAGTTATACTTTTGAAAGGAGACCATATGCTTCTTTAAAAAAAACTAAAAATATTTTAAGCAGATTTTTTTTTCTTTTCAAATACAGAATTCTATGTTTGTGTCTTGACTACACATAAAACAGCATTTTAAACAAAATTAAATTTCACATCTTCATAAATTATGAATTGTTCAAATTGGCGAACCAAAAAATACCCATACTAAAAAAGATATGTACGAACAAGGTAATTAGTGTTAGCATTTGTGTGCATTTTACATAGTAAAGGAAGTATTCTAATTGCATTAAAATTTTTCTGCCAAACATCAGTAGAAATTTTCATTTTACTCTGCCCTGAATGAATATTAAGCTATTTTTTCGGCCTTTTAGAATTGTCAATGTTTGGAAAACGGATTTTGTATTGGTTTGCAATAAACTTGAGGTGTAATAATTTAAAGTATTTTCTTGCTCTTTCTAAGGCATACTACAAACACATTTTTGTTTTTCATATGCATTTAATACAGTTTTCAGACAATTTTAGATTACAGAGGCTAATAAAAATATCCATTTTCTTTACGTTTGAAAGTTAAATCTTCTTACGTTTACCCATGATTTTATACGTATAGAAAAATTCTGCATTCAACACTCCTACATAAATACACACTCATTCTTTCGAATTACTAAAAACATTGATTATTTTATTTTAGAGGTAAAAGGAAGCAGTGTGGGGTACACGCCAGATTTTTAAATTTAGTTACCAAAATAAAATATTTTTCTCAAAGTAACCATATTTATCTAGTTTCTGTCATTGCGTGTAATGTGCAGCCACATTTCAGATAAAGATTTAATGCTATGTTAAATATACAGGGACATTTCTTTTCCTATAAATGTTAGTCTCTTACAATGGAAATGCATGCAGACAAACAAAAGGGGCAAAATGCAATTAAACTTGAGAATCAAGGAAAAAAGAAAAGAAAAAATAAAAAAAAAAAGAGATTTGATTTCAAAAATGAAGGAGTAAAAAATTATTTTAAAAATGCATTATAAGTAAATAGAAATGGCAAATAGTACACTCACTTCTTCAAAGTTGCACTTCATCTCTCTATTTGAAATGTAAAAGTCATCTTGATGAAAAGATGTTCTCTGGGAATAAAACTCACACTGCATCATGTCGAAAAATATCGGTATTGTAGCTTTTCGTAACTCGACTTCCGGTATTAACGTCATTTCCAAAAATGGCCCAACCATTCCAGGCACAAAACTAATCTGATATTGCCCTAAAAATACATTAGAAAATTACAAACAGAAGGATAAAAATGACTCATACAGAAGATAAGAATTTCACTGTCAAGTTATTGAACTTTGAATGTCATTTAACCCTACACTGCATAGCGTTGCCAATTGGATACATGGGCTATTTTTCCTTATGACAAAGCATAAGGCAACTCAAGCATAAAAAGCAAGTATTAGGTATCTTTAAAGCAAATATAACCATCTATCCTCAAAATTAAATTTTTAAAAATGTTTTCCAATGTTTTCTTATTACATTAAAAAGTATATATAGTTCTTTTGAAGAACAAAAAATCATGCAGTGTAGGGATAGTTATTTAATTTTGAGTTACTTTTTATAAAAAAATACACTAGAATAGATTTTCAAAATTACCTAAATTAAACCACATTGCTCTAATTTCAAATCCAGTTTCCCGTCGCATATCTTTGTACCTATAACAAGTTCATAATTTGTCATACATATTAATTAAGAAATATTTCTATAGCCATTTCTATAGGCCATTGATATATTTTTTTAAATTATGAATACCTCAGAATTATTTTATTTCTTTTATTTTGGGAAAAGTTCTCCAACTGTAGAGCATCTTGAGTCAGAAAGGCGATTGCACAATGAAAAAAATTGTTCCATACCTAAAAAGTAAAAACTTTACAATTTTAATAACAGTAATAATTCAAAAGGTATGCACACATCAGCATAATACATATCATTAAAATAGTAATTAATTAACCACAAACATTAATTAACCTGAATTCTTGATCATACAAACTAATAATGCTTTGATTTCCATAGCAAATTGGAAAACAGATAAAATTGAACAATGACCTCAAATCTGCAATTGAGATAAAAGTGAACAAAATTCTATTTTTTTGCTATGTTTCATTGATTTAAAAATTTACTCCTGACTTTCCACTTCCCAGTTAGGAAAGCAAGGTTACTTTATCAACCCTTTATAATATACCCCCTCTTAATAAGTATCTACTTTTGACTTTAAAGAACAGATAATTCACAAAAAGGTCTAAATAATAAATTTGTATTCTTATATGCTTATTCTGTAATGTATTTATCACAGTAGTTATGGTTTTGTTTTCCTTTTGCCATGAAAACAGATTTCAAACATATTTTTAGTTATACTGCACAAATAATTTGCAAGGCAATCATCAGAAATTCAACGTGTTTCACTTACATGATCGAACAGGAAAACAATTTAAACAAGTAAAAATAATGTAGAAAATACATCATACTGATATTACAAGGTTACAATGAAGCCTCTTGATCAGTTTCAAAAATGCTCAATACACAACAAAAAAATGATAAGAGAACACAATCTTAGCCAAGTGGACATTGGTACAAATACCATATGGGCCATATATACCGTTCCATTTCATTTAACTTCACTTATATACTTAAAAAAAAATTATATATATATATATATATATATATATATATATATATATATATATATATATATATATATATATATATATATATATATATATATATATATATATATATATATATGAATCTAAAACATATTTTGTTACATAGCTAACTTTTCTGATATATGATTTTAAAAATAAAATGAACAAAATAAGTAAAATAAAAAGCAAAAACTAACTTGGTATTCAAAGGGTGTTGTAAAACGATCTCTAATAGTGATGCAGAAATGCCTCAAAGCTTTTAGAATAACACTGGAAAGAAAAAGTTATGATTAAAATCAGCCCAAAAACACTGAAAAGTATTACAATGAAGAGAAAATTATTCTCGAGCCTTTAAACTTGATCCTCTAATGGAAAACTTGGGACTATACACTGTTTCAGGCAGCATCATTCCAGAAACAGAATCAAACACTACCTAAAAAAAGCTACTTAAAAAAAAAAAAGAAAAAAAAAACTGAAGTAGATCACTACATAGGTACTTAATAGCCAACTGAAGAAAGGTTTACCACTCTAAGTTGAAGGTTTTTGCTCATGTAAAATATCTAATTTCAGTGTCAGTAATCTCTGCTTTACAGAAATTTGATGCCACGGCAGAGATAGGAATTCCTCAACACACAGTCTTAAAATTAAGTCTTTTTTAGGGACATCATTTCAAGTTTTCCCAGGGGGGGGAGGGTAAAAACACAATATAATTTCACCAGAAAACAACAAAAACCACGACCACTTTTATGTAAATACATTGATTTCTCAAAGACAGGAAGGGGGGGGGGCAAATGACACCCCCCCCCAAATGACGGGAGTGGCCTTTATTTTTTTTGATGTTGTAAACGATTGCATTCAATATTCATCATTCTAAATTTTTTTGGGTTAAATAGAAACACTCATTAACTATAGTCGGGGCAAAGCTGACCTGGCAGCATTGTAGATGCTACGGGAGTCATATTACATCATTTCGCAACATTTCTAATGTAGCACAGCCTCGCTTCTTCTCTAGCTTGCCATAATTGGCTACTACTCGTTCAACTTCGAGAAATATTACATGCAATGAGAAACACGAAAATTTTTATTTTTCGGATGAGATAAACTTTATGTCATGTTTGACATCCAAATATAAACAAAATGCTGGAGATGAGATTTCAAAATGGAAATTTTTACGCAACATCTATAATAAGAATCTATAAACACTTATAAAGTACTTTTGCGTTAGGAGTATGCGAAGAATTTTTAATCTTGGCGATAGTTTCTAATTTTATTCAATTCTGCCATTACTTGTATTAACAATACAATATGTTATTTTACCGTTTTTTAAAACATTTAAACAAAGCAAGCCATTGAATAAAACAAGACTAAGAATCAATTAAAACGGAAAATAATTCGTTAACCAATTAAAATAAGTCATTAAATGCAGAATAAACCAATAAATAAAACAAGATATTGAATAACGTTAAAATATACTGAAATAGAATTGAGTGCCAAATTGTAAAATTGTCGCCAACAAATAAACTTTCAATTATCTTTTATTATCTTAAAAGTTTTCTTTCGCAGCGGAGATTTTACAAGGGTTCGGTAAAATTGAAAATCACCAAGCAAATTGAGAATTTTACTGGTCAGAAGGTAACATGACGTAACATTAAGCTTTTAATTCTTTTTCTTATAAACACAAAATATTATGTTTTAATTGAAGATTTATGACTTGAATTTCTCCATTCTAAAGTTATTTGAATTTTTTTGCATTGAAAAGAAGGATTTTAAAAGTAAACTATTAATGATTTACAGATGAACTATTTCCGTGTGGAGGAACCTTACTAGTCTAGGCATATCGTACACTGCCAGGTAAGGTTTGCCCCAATTATAGATATGCAACATTCATAGTAAAACATTGATGTTTTCAAACGTTAATGGTGCTAATACATTAACAGAACACTTTGTCCCCCACCCCCTCATATAATGAATTGAATTTTAACTGTCCCGAAAATTAATTAAAATAGAGGGGTTCGCTGAACTGTTAATACTTTAATTAATTTACACTACATTATTAATGGCAGTAAGAACACAGAGTTTTCATGTGTGGGACTCTTTATTGTGCTTTTATTCTTTACTTCCTTTTTAGCAACTTAAAAGTAACTCATTCTATCAGTGATAACTTTCCAAATTTGCAAATAAAATCTATTTTGGAATTTTGGCGAAAGCAGTTTGTGTAAGAGGTAGGAACTCATTTTACAGTGGGATGTGTTATTAATTGATAATTTGTGACTTTCATAACACAGTAAAAAAATCAGAACAACTAATAACACACTTTAAATTGAACAAGAATAAATACTTAATGCACATGCACTGAAATTTCAAATATTCAAATACCAATAATAATACTATAAGCACTTAAATAGTTCCACTTTTTTTCAATTGATTAACAGAAACAACTTAATATAAATATTGAAATATTATTACTAGCAGCTAAGCAACATTGCTTTCCTTACTGAATGAACAAATTTATGTGAACATTTATAATTATTAAAAATACGCATGCCACTGACACTAGCACAAGCTGAATTTTCTTTTAGTAATTGTAGGTTTGGGCATAACAGCCCTTACATTATATGTATGAGTCTTGATTTGAAACATGGCTAGAAACCAAAAGTTACGGGAGAACTAAAGATCCCCCCCCCCTTCCATTAAGGTATCTTAGGGATTATTATGGTATGGTATTTATTACTTCTGCTTATTAGAAAAAATTGAATTAATCATTTTAGGTCCAAATAAGAAACAAAATTTCTGGAAATTTTGAAACAGCGGAAAAAACAAACAAATATTTCGGAAAAATTGATTTTTTCAAATAAAAATGGGGGCCCTATTTTCTTACACAAAATGTAAAGTGCTGCACATTTAAAAATAATTTGAAATCCATTTTTTTAAATTTTTAACAGAATTACACAAAAAACTTTTCCTAATAAAAATTGATCTTTCTGCTTTGCAACCACTAGCAGCTTTCCTAGTTCAAAACAGCAAAACACTTCCTCCACCATTCCCTACTTTTTTAACATGATACCTTAGGATGGAAAATCTAAACACAAGCCAAACTATATAAATTATCATCCAATCATTAACTACTTAAGATTTACATTTGAAACTCTATTGTTGGTTGGTTTAATCGGATTTATTGCGCAACAGCCTTATAGGCTATACTGCGCCGAACGATATTTTTGTCTAAAATAAAGATATGCTAAAACTACAATTATTAAAATATGACGGATATAAAACTTCTAAAATTTTAAAAACATTTCTAAAGAAGACACATTTACAAAGTTTAAAATTCTGAAGTTAAAGTAAAAACTGTCTAAAAATTTCGATTAAAGCCAGTAACAGAATAAACGAAACAAAAACAACACACCAAAACAAGAACATGAAAACAAAAGACACTAAATCATACACAGAAATCCTATCTCCCTAAGAAAAGGGTACAAATTAGAGTATAGAACGTCCCCCAATAAATCCTTCAAAGTTGGATCATTAAAACTCTGCTTTCAGGATCTCCCATGAACTTCTAACACTGATATCACATTCCTACTTACTTTTTTTGGAAAATCAATATTACCTGTTTTGCAGCATAATCATCTCATTCCAATCAGAAGGATAAACTGGCTTGCTGACTAGATCCCGAAAGACTAGAAGAATTTCCATTATGAAATCTAAAAGATCAGTTTTTGTTTTGAAGTTACTGATGTATTGGTTGTAATGGTAGGGAGTCATTTGACGAAGAACAGATATCATTGTCGCAACAACATTCCCCTGAAAGGAAAAAATAATTATTATCACAAAATAAAGTATGATTAAATGCCAACATTTCTTTTTTTTTTCATGATACTGATTTACAAATCACTGCAGCAAAGAATCACAAACCGTTGATTACGAACTCCAACAACAAGCTTGATCAGAAACCATTGGAATCTTTAGAAGAAAACAATTTGAGGGGCTTAAAGAAAAGCTTTCCATTTTAAACGGGATGTGAAATGGCTGGATGTCTCACATAATTTCCCGCTTTCTCTGCGTAAATAGTCTCTTTACATGTAAAGCTTTGAAACGGCAATACATAAGTACTTTTTATGGAGTTTATGATATGTATTAGGAGTACTATGAGTATGATAAATACATTCATCAGTTGAGAGACGATGAAAACATTAGCTATCATAAAATAACCATCTATTTTAGACTTAAAAGTTGAAAATTTTGTTAGTAGCTAGTGGCCTGTAGACACTTTTAATTTGGTATCCACTTTTTACAACCACTTTACCCGATTTTTCTTTTTTTACATAAAGAAAAGGGCACTACACTAAAAGGTAAGCATTATTGGCATAAGAGACCTAATTACAACATTGCCCACATGAAATGTTTGCATAAACTGGAACAAAAGAAATTAAAAATTGATTTGGAGTCTTTTTATATTACACAAGTGTGCAGAGCTAAAATTATCTTGGTTTCAAAATTTTTTTTTTTTTTCAGAAGTATGGTTTAACTGTGGCCAGTTACAGTTTTAACTAGCGGCCGGTTATGTATTTAATTTAGTTGCCAGGTGAAGGGTAGCGAGTGGTTGTTTTCAGGTATAGTCTACTTCAAGTAGTTTGATTTCTGAAACTGTTTTTATGGTTTCTTTAATATTTATTAACTCTAGAAGGTATAATGGAACAATTTTCATGCTGTGCATTAAAAAGTACCTTTACATAGTAGTAAGCTAAAAATATTCAGAAGATACACTTTGTACAGTGACATGCGAGGTGTGGACAATCATTTGACAACTTTACAACACAAACTACTATATTTACAACTACGAGTATTTACACCATGTTTACAAGACAATATCAAAGCATTGACTGACTACAGTTGTTAAGGTCCATGCGCTGACATTAGTTCCCTCTGGCGGTGAGTTGATCTTTGGTGTACGAACCTCGAACACACTTTACGTTCCCTTTCAGTAAAAAGTTAAATAAAAAATCAATAAGAGATCTTGCCTGCCCTAGGATTTGCTTTAAATATACTTATTACTAGCAGTACCCGCACGGCCTGCATTTGTGCAATAAATTATAAAAAAAATTGGAGAAAGAGTAATGTTTTCCCCTTCAAAACATTTAAGTGTAATCCCAAAAACTGCAAGGATCGAATTAAGCTTTGGCTAAGTTCACTTCCTATTGAAATGTTGAAGTCAATCTTTCCTCGTTTGAACAAAATAGCAATGTCAATTAAAACTTAATTTTCAAACTTTATGCGGGTATAAGTCGTTTCCACGTGATTTTTCAACAACCTCTTCACGGCACAGTAGGTGGAAAATGTTCTATTACAGGATTTTTCGTAATCTTTCCAACGAGACCAAGATCAAGGCGATACAATGATTATTTCTCTGGATAGAGCCATCTTCGGGTAAAAAATTTAGATTTCGAATAAAAAAAGAACTACTGATTAAATTTTCCCGACCTGGCCTGACAACCTTCCCTGCGCTAACATGCACCTGCTGTAAGAATTGGAACAAAATCGTTGGGGTAGTTTCTGAGTTTATCCTGAACACACATATTTTGGAGTTTGTTTTTTATGTATATAAAGATTGGCAAAAGTTGAACTAACATGGAATGAAGTTTAAAGTTCACAAATACCTTTGTGCTGGAATGGTTACTGAATGAAGCTGCATTAAGAGAAGTATTCTTGCGTATAATTTCTAACTTCTCCTAATACAGTACAGTACCATTCATTATAGTGAAATTGAAAGAACTTAATAAAAAGTTAGTCCTAGCCATACTTCTCTGTCACAAAATTAAAAAACAAACAATAAAATCAAGATGTGAAGGGAAATTAAAGCTATCATGTTACAGCCATAAATTACAGCCTGTTTATCCACTTGTCACAATTCAAAATTTTCTTAATTTGGATAAAAAATGAACTATGTCTTTTATTAAAAGAGTTTTCGTGTTACTTATGCAGCTATTAGGATCACATAATTTTTTCTTACGACAACATCATTCATTGAAAGGTGCAATTGCGGCCGCATTTGCAGAACCATGGCTATTTTTGTTTTAAATAAATATATTTTTTTTTACCCCCCATCAAAAATTCGAACTTTTTGTTCTGATTGGTGAAGTTATTGTAAAAATGAAATTAAAATTATGTAATGCACATTTATAACTCTATTGATTGAGTCCTTATTGCTTTTTCTTTTTCAACATGAAAATTTTATCAATCTACAAGGAAGAGAGAAAGCAAAAGGAAAGAAACAAATAAAAACATGGTGGTAAATGCAAAGCAAATTTCAAAAAAAAAAAAAAAAACTTACTAAATATAAAATTCAAAAAACATATCACAAATAACGAAAATTAACTTTTATTTAAAAACCTTAACTTATAATGTTATAATACTTTACCACTAATGAATTTTTCCTTTCCAAATGCACAACACACTGTATGATAGTTCTCAAAATGGACAGCATAAGCTCAGATATGTCTTTATGAGTGGGTCCGATGTCTCGACCATACAAGGCAACCATTATATCACTCAAAATTTTCGTACATAACTGCATTTCCTCCTTGTTCTCTAACAGTGGACGCAGTTGATCACAGACCATGGGGAGCAGAATTATACGGCACTCTATAAATGTTTAAAATATATTTTTTTTTAATTTAACAACATTAATGGCTGGTGAGATTACAACTAGGGATGCACCGATTAATCGGCCATAATCGGCCACCTTGATGATTATTAATAATCGGCAAAATTGGGCCGATTAATCGGCTTAAAAATATATTTTTTTAATATTATTCTTTAAAGTGTACCTTCAGTAAGAAACTATGTGCTTGATTTTATTGACAGTAATAATAATCCTCATAGTTGATATTAAGTTTTTAATACATTTATTCTCCTGCTTTGAGTAAATATAAACATAGACAATGTTGCAACATTTTTCATGTATGATAGTTTTCTCCTTAGTACTGTGTTAGGTAACCTCTAATTTTCAAAAAATAAAAGTCTTGAATTAAATTGCTACTGATAATTAAAATTGAAAATTAAAAGTACTCCTGAATTGTGGAGTGCTCATCACAGAACCTCCCTCCTTTTTTTAAAATTTTTATGTCCAATTAATATAATTAGCAATGTATTAATGTAATATTATTGACAATAATATGTAAATTGGTTCCAAGAAATTTAATAAAATACTGAAATTATTTTGTGAAAATTAGGAAAATGGAAAAAAAATCTTCTCAGAAATAATTTATTTACTATATCTAAACTCGGAATTGTATAAGAGAGAAAAAAACAGTGATTGTGAAATCGTAGTATTAAAAACAATCATTCTTACCATTAATCGGCTCAGCCGATTAATCGGCCGATTCTCAACAACCGATTAATCAGCAATCAGTAATCGGCCAATTTGCTTATTGGTGCATCCCTAGTTACAACAGCACTTCCCAATTAGATATTTCGAGAAATGTCGAAAAAAATCCCTTAGAAACTCAGAGTTTTGATTCTACTAATCTCGTATCCCATAAAGTTGGCACCTTTAATTCAGTTTAACAAATTAGTGTCCTATTTCAATAGTACTGAAATGACTTAATAATTATTTAGCATATACTGTAGTAAAAGTTTCTAATAATTAAAATGGCATAAAAATAATTTAATTACTAAACATTTGCTATTTATATAAACTGTTAAGATATATTGGCAGATATTTATGAATGTTTAACTAGTTTTTTAATATGCGATTCAATCTTACTAAAAAGAATATAGCTAGCAGTGTTATTAATCGGAATTTCGTCATAATACTTATTGATTACAAACTGCTTCACAGAAACTGTCTTCAGAAACATTTTATTTATTTTTTATTATCAATAAATATTATTAACTTAAAAAATATTTTAAAGTCACTTAAGTACGTGGACATTTGGGCCCCTTCAACTTGAATATTGTCAAAAGTGTTCTCATAAGAAAAGGTTAGGATATGCAAGAATTAAAATAAAAAATAATTTTTTACAACATTTGGAAGGGTAGGGGAGACCGGGGCAGGTTTACTCATGGGGCACGTTTACGCAGTGCACTTTTTCAGAAACGTGTTGTAGTTTGCTCAACATCGGTGACAACAGATTCATCCGGGCACCTATCGGATATTCTCACAAGAATTTTAGCGTCAGTCGAACTTCTGCCTAGCGCGCAGCAAGGATTATCTGTTTTCTGCCAAGGTGAGTAAATTTTGTGTTCAGCTTACTAAACCTTATTGTGAACTAGTAATACTTTGTTAAAGATAAACAAATATATGAACGAAGGCAGAATTTAATGCTCTTTTTAAAAGTGTAATTGTTTTGACGGAAATGTTATTGTATTTGGTTGTACATTAAAAATAAGCTAAAAAGTAACGAAGGGGAACGTTTACGCATCGACGTCGGGGCACGTTTACGCAGTAAGAACGTGTGTAAACGTGCCCCGAGGTCGGTGCGTAAATGTGCCCCAGAAGCTTTTTTAGCACCATATCGCCATAGAACGTCTGTATTTTTAGTCCATTTAGCTTCGCAATTTCTCATTTTATGTTTAATTAAATTACAAATTCATCTCTTGTAGCTAACTAACATATAGTTCTGCACTTATGCTTGTACAATTTAAATTTTATAAACTATTCAGCCTGTAATTTTCTTTATGTTACAGATTATAAGACATTATGTTACAAAAACTCTTAGAACGATGTTCGACATAAAACTAACGAAAAATACCGTACTGAAAGTGAGACTTGGTCAAGCCACAATTAGAGGGGCTGCCAAAATTTATGGTTTAAATGACAAGACGGTAGGTAACTACTGCAAAAAATGGGCTAACCTATCCAATGAGGACCTGAAAACACAAGATTAAAATGAAATTGTCAGTAGAAAATTTCTTATAATATTTTGGACTATTTTATGAAGTTTTAAATTGTTTTTTTTTTTTTTCAATGAAACCAAATACGATTATAAAATTTAAATTTAATAATTCACACTGAAATTTTTAAATGGTATCCAAAGTCATTTTCGCTAGATGACCTCCCCCCCTCCCACCTCTAATTTGAATACCATTCAATTAGCGGTGCATTTCATTTCAACAGTTAAAGTAGTAAATGTGCAACTAATTTTCTATTCGGGAAAGGTTTTCAATATTCACTAATGTTATTCTGCATAACGCTGGCTACCGTCAAAGATCTTATACCCCCCCCCCTAATGTGGAGGTATATTTTACTTTTTCCCACAATATATAAGCTTTTGGGCGAGTGAATCGGTGTCGAGTGTTATTAACAGAAAAGGGTTTATTTTTACGTAGCATGTAGCTCCATTTATTTACGCATATATTTTCACTCAAAACTTTTTTCTGCAGCTTGATGAACCAACTCCTAATTCAAAGGTTCCATTGATTGTAGAGGCAACATTGGCTCCAAAGAGAAGTCCGCAATCCTAACTGATTCTCCAGTTAAAGAAGCTCTCAGACAAGAGCAGTTAGAAGAAAAAAAAAGAAAAAAAAATATTTCACAACAAAACAAAAACAAAAAATTACTTAAAAATTTGCTAGTTTTTGTGGAAGCAGAACAAGAAGATAGCAAAGGAAAAAGAATTAAACCAAAAAATGCCAAAACGAAACAGTTGGCGTTGGCACCCTCTGCAAAAATTAACGACTGAAACTACTTAGTCATTTTCTTCATCACTTCGTCATCAGAATCATTCTCTATTTTAATCGGCAATAAGCCCTATGTTTTCAGTTCATCCAACAAAGTATTCTTTTATTAATTTTCTTTATTTTTTGTTAGTAAAAACTAACTTTGATGGTTAAAATGACTAAGTAGTTTCAGTTGTTAATTGGCAATAAGCATTGAGTTTGCAGCTTATCTAAAAAATGTTCTTTTATAAATTATCTTTCTTTTTTATTTTCAAACAGTGTATGAAGTTATAAATAAAACATTTTAAATTAATTAAAAATTCATTTCTCTCAATACTTGGCACTCTAATAACGTGCCCTTTAATGCGTAAACGTGCCCCAAATTGCGTAAACGTGCCCCGAAGTTGCGTAAACGGACCCCGAAGTTGCATAAACGTGCCCCGATGTCGATGCGTAAACGTGCCCCGCTTAATGCGTAAACTTGCCCCGGATACGGGGCACGTTTAAGCAACAGACTTTGTCCTAAATATTCTTTTTTAACGCTTAAATACAAACACAAGGCGAAAACTGAATGCATAAATTTGAACTTCATTAAATGCTTAATAAGAATATAACGTTTGAAATTTCCTAAATTAAAACATAAAAATTAGAAAATTCGCGGAAAAAAATCCGTGTAAACGTGCCCCGGTCTCCCCTAATAATATAAATATTTAATATTTCTAACTTTGTATTCATACTGCAAATATAGATAAAAGTAATAATTGAAAGGATAATAAAAGTAACGAATAATAATCAGTATCTAAAAATGCCGAATTGAACCGACCTGGCTTTTGAAACAGAGCGCTGTGAATTAAGTCGTTCACCATCATCATCTTTTGCTTTGTTAAGCGATCTTTAGGAACATTGTTGATCAACTCCACAAGAATATGGCTGTAAAAAACATGAACATAATAAGATATTGAGCCTATTTCCACAGGAAAACCCAAAACTACACCAGATAATTATACTTACCACAGTTCTTTACCGTCAAATACTGATAAGACATCGGGAATGACAAATGGAATGTATTTCAGACAAGCTCCCTGCACAAGTAACGTCGTGTCAGTATCGTACATCATCATCGAGGTAATAGAATGCAGCAGTTGCTTCAGAGAGACTTCAAACAATTCTCGACCTTTGTCATCATTTAACCTAGATTAAAAGAAGTGGTTGGAAAACTGCATTTCTTTTGTAGCGAGCTACAACTACAACTATTTTGTTATAAATGTAGTAAACTACAACAACTACTTTTTTTTAAATGTAGCCACTACAAACTACTTTTGAAATGTAGTCGCTACTTCGCTACTTTGAAAAAATAAATATAAATAAAAATACACCGTTTGAGGATTGACCGAAAAAATTCGAAAAGTGGTTTAGATTAAAAAAATAATCTATTTGAACATGGAATATTATTAGAATTGTCTATTATTTCTTTCTTTTCCTTTTTGCTCTCTGTTTTCTTTGCTCCAATTTGTTCTTTTAAGAATATTTTTACAATTTTTACGAATATTCAACGCAAGAAAGGATTCAAAAGTAGAAAGATTGAAATAATTTAATCTTCAAATTTTTAATGATTTCTTGCCAGGGAACATTTAGGCATATGAAAATTATGATGCCAAATAAATCAATGACATCAAACAGATAGAATGTATAGTGTCAAAATGATGTATCTAAGGATCATCTTATATTTATAAGGTTCTTATTTCTCATTGCGTCCGCTGGTGTACTCATGCAAGATTTGTACCAGTTAGATTCGATTAAACCTTGTTTCTTCCTTTTTTTTATATTATTTTTTCATTTATTTATCTATTTATTTTTAAAAAGCAAATTGAAAAGCAGTTTCCAGAAATTGCTACAAACTATTATTTTTTTGTATCACGCTACTCACTGTTCTACTTTTTTTGAAAGGTAGTGCGCTACACTACAAACTACTAAAAAATGTAGCTACTACAGTAGTTTCGCTACTTGTAGCGCGCTACTTCCGACCACTGATTAAAAGGGAGTTCTTTTAAACTTTCTGATTTGGCTTTGTATCCATTTTACCCAATCAATATAGCTTGAACTTTTTATATATACCTTCAGAGTGCAAAACATCCAAACTTTTTTGCTTTCAATACTCATAATTTTTTTTAATTATAAACGATTTCACTCTTTTAGAAAATCAAATGTGAACAAAGTTATCTATTATATGAGTGAAGAGGATATATTTCAATAAATAAAAAAATATCTATTGCAAAATATTTTATTTAATTTATAATCTCGCTTAAAATCAAGTTTCAATTGCATAGTTGTCAACATTGAAAGCTGAAAATTAGGGAGATTTGTGAGTAAAATTGGGAAGATTTTGCATAAATAAATGTAATGACAACAATCTGAATGCAAAAAGGATTCTTAAAGAGTAAGGATTTCTTAAACTAAGCTTTTATGGGTTGCCTGTTTCGGGATTTAGAAGTCCAGCAGGGATGAAATTCGGAAAGTTAAATGATAATTATTACTTTTTCGTATTTAAAGGACTACAATTTTTAGCTTAAAACCAAAAAGGTCGTAAAATAAGCATCAGTTTGTTTTCTCCCTCTAGTGATAATCAACATTTCTTGCAACAAGTAAAAATTTTTGATGTTCAGATGAAATTTGGGAAAAATAAAAATTTCCAAAGGAGGAAAATAAAAACACATGTAGCAAAAAGTAATGCAATTCTCAAACTTGTGAATGAAGTGGTTTCTTTTGGCCATCATGATCGCTTTACTGCAGGGATTATATCGTTGGCACCATGCTAAACTTACGAATGTGAAAATTGGCACTTTCCAGGAGAGCCAAAACACTGAATATAACTTTTTCCCACCTGACGTGTTTGGTTGTTTTAAATTTTTATAGATATTTTTAAGTGTAAAACTATCGCTCGAAGGTATCATTTTAATTTTAATTATTTGTAAAATTTAAACTTGAAAAACGCGATTTTTCACTTTAGTTATTTTAGCATGGTGCTGGGGATATTTACTTTATAAAAGAATTAGGCATTGAAATGGAGTCTTCTGAATGAATCAAGAGAGTTGGCAGCTTTAATGCTCTCGTAAGATTTTTTGATATTTCTGTGTGAAAAGCAACTGACAGGATAATATTAGCAAACACTCATCATATGCAAAATATTTTTTGAATGTTTAGAAATCAAACCAATAATTACAAAACGAAGTAAAATATTTATCTAACATGCTATTTAAAATTACTTTATCATACAACATGTTAACAAAATGCTCCTTAAATGGAAAGAAAAAGTCAGCATACGCAGAAAACAGTTGTCTTGATCTTACAATAAACTTGAAAATATATTCTATGGACTTCATGGCCCGCAGCAAAATATCTTGAAATTCCTGCTGGTGAGCGCTCTCGATGTAATACTTCAAGACAACAATCAACTTGCTGTGGGAGAAAAAAAAAAAAAAAGTTACACTTTAGTTTTTAAAAAATACTTTTCACGCTTATACATGAATATGTAAGGAACAGTAGAACTCTATTTGCATCTGCATTATGACATAATCACTGCAAACTAAAACTTGCTTTTATGAAATGTAACAACAATGACTATAGAAAAAAAGCAAGTAACACACACATACTACAGGCAATATACAATACAACAAATTCATTAGTAACTCTAATTTTTTGCAATCTCACTGAATTTGTATACAGTATTATTTAAATCGTTCAGTGATTTAATTACGTTTTTAACAACTTTAAATGTCAGCAAAGCTACAGTTTTCTCAAGAAAGATTGTTTTTCATCAACCATCAGCAAACTATAATTCAGTTTCATTCATTAGGGGAAAAAATATTTTCTTTATCTTTCCATAAAATTCTCCTTTTACAAGTGAATATTTTAATTTTTGATGGCATGAATGCAAAAAGATTTAACTTTAGTAGCCTTAGCCTCAAAAAGAATTAACACATAATGCGAATGACACCGGATAAAGCATTTCATTACAAAGACAAAGATAAACATTTATTATAAGTTACAGCCTTTTAGTCAGAAACAGTATTTCTTTACAAAACAAGTTTTAACCTTTAGGAACCGGGCGGTACACATGCTGTACCATAAGTCTTTTTTTTTTAGAGGACGGGGTTGAGATTTTCACTCGAACCCTTTGGAGCCGGGGACTTTTTTCAAGGTTTCATACGTCTGGTATGACAGTTTATACTTTCTCTTTTCAATGGAAAAAAATATGTGGTTCAACTGTCGTACTACCTGGGTCGAAAGAAAAATTTCTAAAAAACAGCCCGGATTCAAAAGGTTAAAACATGAGCTTTTGGACAAACATTGCTACACGGCAGATATTACTTAAACAATGTTAGTCTCAATTTTAAAAAAGTCATATAAGTAAAAGGTATCGGTGTTAAAGTTATATCAGTAAAATAATAGCTCTAGCAATTTGTAAAATCCAGTTAAAAAAATCAAGTGCAAGCAACTAACAACCATTTGTTTAAGAAATTTTGAAAACATTTAAATAAGTAATTATCTATGTATATAAAAATGGATGTATGCTTGCTTGCATGTATGTATGTTTGTTCCTTATACAAATCCAGTTTTCGTCGGATTTTAATCAAACTTGGCACAGAGGTTCCTTGATACAGTAGAATTCACATAGGCGGGGTTTTGGAATTTAAAAAAAAATCCAAAAAGCTCGAATTTTTTGATTCAAAATGGCCACTTTTTTCAATTTTGAATAGATAGAGTAATAATACAGGTAAGCCTTTAAGCATACAAATTGATAACATTTAACACATTTAAATATGAGTATTTGAAGACAAAGATTACGATTAACAATGAATTATCAATTCAAGGCTCACCTATTTCATTTTAGCATGAAATAAGTAAAAAACAATTACTGCTACAATTATGTGCATTCAACACTATTTGAACCACTATTAGGAACCACTATGTTGTATTAATAAGCACCCGTGCAACGCCAGGTAATAACCCTAGTATGAAATAAAATAATAGCTATGACTTACTTATAAGTTAAAGTAGCACTAAAATTTTCTTTAATGTACATATCTAATACAGGTCGAAAATGATGATACTTTCTGTCAGAAATGAGTCCAATTATGAAAACCTGAAAATATTCAAACCAAATTACAACATAAAAGTAACAGGAGGACTGATGAAATAAAATCATAAAATAAAGTTTAAAGGAGAAAGAAAGCAATTGTTTTAATCTCATTGATCAAAATTTTTAGTTCTGTCTGACCAAAAGATTCAAATGGAGCTAAGTTTCTAATTATTATTTCAGATTAAAATTTTCATGTATTATTATTTGACCAAAGGGTTTAAATCAAATTTCTACTATAAAGATGTAACATAATATAAAAAGAAGAAAAATCAAAATAACTTCAGATTTTCATCTTTTCTTCAGCTACTGGTCTATGTAAATAAAATCATTTATCAGACATTAATGTTTAGGCTTTCTTTTTTGAATCAAAAGGATTTTAAAGTTTACAAATACCTTTGTGCTATTGATGTAGAGAAAATTACACCATTAAGGAGGCACAAATAAGCAGGGATACTGCAGACACGTGTTTCGGTGTTAAAAGGAACGCCTTTTTCAATGCAAAAAAAATTTTTTTGAGCTTATATATGCACAGACGTCTGTGCATCCATAAGCTCAAATTTTTTTGCATTGAAAAAGGCATTCCTTGTATCGCCGAAACACGTGTCTGCAGTATCCCTGCTTATTTGTGCCTCCTTAATGGTGTAATTTTCTCTACATAAATAGCACAAAGGTATTTGTAAACTTTAAAGTCCTTTTGATTTAAAAAAGAAAGCCTAAACATGCATGTCTGATAAAGATCACAACATTGTAAATGGGATGCGCAAAATAAAAATGAATCTAGATGTTTACACTGAACAATGAGAGAGAAGGGGGTTTATGTAAGGATGAAAGTCAATCAACAAAATGTCAAAATTACACAATTATTAATTTTAAAATGTAGATACAAGACTCACCAAAGCTTCAAAAACTAGGTTGTCATACAGTTCAGAATCTGAATTCTGCATAAGAATATTGAATAAAGCGTCTAATGTATCCTGCAAAAACTGTAAAATACACATCGTAAGATTTTTTTTAAAAAACTTCAATATTAAATGATTGTTTGCATTTAAAGAAAAAAAAATACCTTTACAACTTCTTCTCCATCAACTTTCATGAGTGAAATTAAGTTACTTTTCAAATTTTCTGGATTTGACCACCATTTTAATAATCCAAGAAGATCAACTGAATAAAAATATCAACAAATTAAAATTTGTCATTTTTAATGAAGAAAATTGTGTGAATAATGTTCACAGGGCGAGGACTGCTGATGGTCTTTGAAAAAGGTGAGAAAGGTGACAAATTTTAAAACAAAGGTGACTAAAAGGTGACAAAAAAGTAGCTAAAAGGTGACCAAAAGTAGTTTATTCAGAAGTCAAAAAGCAGAAAACGATTATCTTATTTTCTGACTTTTACCAAAATAACCTAAATACTATTTTAAAAGACTTTGAAAGATAAGAACTTTGACCGCTGTTTTTCCCCCCTCTCTATGCAAATTACAAATGGAATTTTGTTTCAAGAACAAAAAAAAAAAGAACTTCCAAGTATCGGGATGATCATCAAATAGTCAACAAATCGGTGGGCAAATATCAGTTTTCATTAATTTTAATAATCAGTACTCAAACCTAATTATGCTTGATACAAAAATTTATAGAAATGTCAGCCGAAAATTCACATGAAGAAAATCACACATACACACAAAGGTACCCCAATACACAAATAAAGTTTTAAGCAGGCCCATCATTTCGAATTTTTACATGGGGAATGGTAAAGGGTGTATGCTCAATGTAAATAACACCAAAAAAATAGCAAAAACCATGCCCACTTATATGTAAATACATGGGGTTTTCGAAACCATGAGGAGGGGGGGGGGGGTGAGCTTAAATGAGGGGCTTGGTTTTAAATTGAAAATATGGGACAAGATTGTCTAATAACAGTACTGCTAAACCTGTTGCCCATTGTTATATTCAATGTTATGAACCGTAAACTATGTTCTGGAATCTTCCAAAACAACGGATCATCTGTACATGGTATTGAGAATAATTGTTGTAAAGTTGAAGCAAAAATATTTGAATCGTAATTTTAATTTTCACTCCTTTTCGTTTATTTTTCCATTTTATCTAGGTAAAATGTAAATATATTTACATTTTATATTTTTCTTGTCCCACATGATAAATCTTAATATGAAGTGTAGCCCTCAGGTAAAATAAGGGGTTGGACATTACTTGTCTGTACTATGAAATTTTACATGTTTTATTAAAAATGCGTTACTGAAACAAAATGTATAATTTATAAGAAAATACTTTCTTTAACAAATGCAATGTAAGTGGCAATTCATAGTTATATTTATTTATTTATTTTCAATTACAGCAAAAAAAAATATTTAACTCAATGATTTATAATTTTTTTATCACAGGGAATTGCAGGATTGGTCTTTGAGGACATAGTGGACAAGTCAAATATGAGAGCATTATAACACTTAAATAATTTAACCTTTCTGTTTATTACAGGAAAGAAAAAAGAAAATAATGAGACGAAAGCAACAACAAACGATTAAATTTGTTTAGCAAAACATATTTGTTTAGAAGTTGATATGGGTTCGCCAATTTAAACTGAAAATACACCTCTTACAAAAAAAAAAAAAAAAGAAACTGCTGTGAAATACTGCAAATAAATATACTGCAGTAGTAATTTGGAATAATATTTGACAATGTACAAGTACTAGTAAATAAATTTAAGCTAACTATTTAACACAAATAATATTAAACAATAACTAACATTAAATTATCAAAATTAAAAAAAAAAAAAAAAAACACATCAAGGATGGCCTTATATTTAGATTGATCTTATGGGTCAGAAAATATTTGAAATTAAAATACACTAAAAAAAAACTTTCTGTTCTAACTTTTATGATTGCCAGATAAGGACAAAGGTAATAAAGAAAAAAAGAAATCCTCCAACGTACCATTCTGAGTCAATTTTGTAGAACATACCAAGGAACTAATATGAAAGTTATCTTTTGAGCTTAAACAAAGGCCATTAGACGATATAATATTATTGGAGCCTTTTGCTGGACTAGAAGGGCAATGGATAGAGATGTATTTGTCGAGCTCTTGTCGGGTTGATGGCAGTTTAAGATAACTGATATCACTGTCATCGAACTTTTTGTAGTCTATCTGAAAAATATAAAGAGTCCATTGTAAAATAGAAAATTGTATAAACAAAAGCACAAATAAGAGATCGCAGGCATTGGTATTATTTTGAAAAACTTTTAACAAGAGACATGTTGTAGTTAAAAGCGATAAAAGTGTTTCCCGTTTTTCAATTTTATTTTAACTTGGTATACCTTGGCACAAAACATATAGAAAATGAACAAGTAAATGTTTCTTACAACATTTCACATAAAATGTATTTCATACTCATATCATATAATGCATTCAAACTCAGTGCTACAAGCTTAACATAAATTATTTAACTGACAAGAAAATATAAAATGTATCAGAAACATTGCAATAAAAACAAATAAAAATAAATAAAAAAAATTGAAAAATAATAATAAAATAAAGGAAAGAAAGCAAACTGAATATATATTTACCTTGTATATCAACAGTTCATGCATTTCGTTCTTTAAAGTAGTACCATTGTCTTGCATTAGTTTGACAAAAGACACAGCAAAAGCTTTTTCTGCCCTATCTTTTGCTAAAAATAAAATAAGAAAAATAACCAATGTAATAATTCAATTAGAAAATAGCAAAACAAATAAATGAAATAAAACTAACTAAATAAATTAAAATAAAAACAATAAAACTTATCCTTGAAAGACAGATGAATAAAAGAGAAAACTTACCGTCATTTGAGGATCTATGCTTAAAAGTGAACTTCAAATGAGCACTGTAAAATTCCTCTATTGGAATGGCAATCTGTCAGTAAAAGAAAATAAAATAAAAATCCCCTAACGTTTAGTTACATCCATTCATATATTAAACAAAAAAAAAAATTAGTGCACATTACTGAAAATAGATCCAAAATAAGAATTAACCTACTGTAAAGCAGATTTTTTTTTCTGTTATAAAACATATCTCTCAAAAATCAAAATGCAGTTAAATCTACTTCCTGATACTTTATTTTTTGGAAAAATTTAACACGCGAGAACTCGCGCTGTTCTTCGTCACACGAGCGCTCACGCAGGGTCGAATACGACCCCAGTGTCTCTTAACACACCCCCTCGTTTGAAAATAATAAGAAGTGTTTGAGAAAATTCCAACCACACCCGCCCATCAATCAAGGGCACAATTGCAGCAACCCCAAAAGATGCTTTCCTTATCTAGCTATGAAATTCTAGGAAATGGAAACAAAAACGGTTGGGGTCGTTTTCAACCCAGCGTGAGCTCTCGTGAGTTAATTCAATGAATAAAGCTCAATTCTTAAATCATAATGGGATCAAGTAATAATGGTGCAACGATTACAATGTTATCATTACATGTTTCTATAATCAAATAAATGAACTTAAAAAAAATAATAATTAATGCATTAAATACAATCGATTTTCTCAGGATTTTAACTGAATTGACTTCTGACAGACTCAAAAATAGAACAAAGTGCAAAAGCTGACATTAAATGTAAGTGTTTTTATATTTATTATGAACAAAGATTAAAGAGAGACGAAATTATGTCAATGCAGTTAAGAGCAATTTTCCAAATTTAAGGAAGTCAGTTAAAAAAAAAGTCCATCTATGTCAAATGACTTGTTTCTAGCACTGATACAAGAAAGAAAAAGAAAATAAGACGAATGCAACAACAAACCATTAAATTTGTTTAGGAAAACATATTTGTTTGGATGTTGATATGGGTTCACCAATTTAAACTGAAAATACACCTCTTAAAAAGGAAAAACTGCAGTGAAATACTGCAAATGAATATACTGCAGCAGTAATTTCGAATAATACTTGACAATGTACAAGTACGATACGAGAAAGCAACTTAACTTGACACTGAACGTCACTACGGGAGAAGCCAATAAGAGCTCACAAGCAGTCAGCGATCTCCTCTAATTCGCCAAGTAGGCTGTGATGTTTTATCTAGCTCGTTTTTCATAGGCTAACGTCACGCTGACGTCACGATGTTTTTGTCAAGAAAGGTTGCAGTCGAGTATAGTAAATAAATTTAAATTAACTATTTAACACAAATAATATTAAACAATAACTAGCATTAAATTATCAAAATTAAAAAAAAAAAAAAAACTCATCAAGGATGGCCTTATATTTAGATTGATCTTGTGGGTCAGAAAATATTTGAAATTAAAATACACTAAAAAAATTATCGATAGCATAGGAAACCACAGAAAAGAAAGGATAATCACAACTACTAAGTTTTGCTAGTAATAAAAGCAGAATCATGAGGGGAATTTAAAATCCTTTAAAAAGCCTTGCTTTATACTTAAATCAATTATAAGTACTTTATAAAGTAACAAATTAAAAGTGGCAAGATTTTTTTTTTTTTTTTTTTCAAATCATTAAACTCCTCCCCCACCCCCGTATCTGACCACAATGAAAACATTTTTAATTATGAAAAGAAATGACAAAAATTATTTAAAATTTAAATAAAAGAGCAATAATTCCAGTTTTATATAACTTGGAAGTTCAAAACAAACTCCATCATAGACAGAACAATTCATTTTTGTTCTGATTGGAACGAATAATTTATATGTTTTAGTGTTTTTATAGCCAATATTTTTTAAAATTATGCTAATTTGATTATTAATTAATGCCTTTGTGAAATAAAGTCCTAGAAGGATGAAATCTAGCAAAGAACACTCTTGAGCATGACATTTTTCAAATAAAAGAAAAATTATCAAAATCGGCTAATCTGTATAGGAACTGTGATGCCAGACAGATATGCATATGCACATCAAAACTATAGCCCTTTCCTTTTTGTGTTGGAGGGTTAAAAATAATGCAATACTTATTTATTCTACAGAAAAATGTACATTAAATGAGAAAATATAGATTATTCTCTGTAGGAATACATTGCATTACAGTAGATAATAACATAGCTGAATGTTAAACTAATAGTATGAAAATTGCTTAAAAGTATAAATAAATATATCAATACCTTTATGGTTTCCATCCACTTTGGCTTATCTTCATGATAGTAAATAACACTTTTATATTCATTGATGGTTTCAGAACCACAACCTAAACTTATCACATCCTTGAAATGAAAAAATAAAAAATAAAAAAAAATAAAAATAAATAACTTGTTTATTTGTTCTGGCAATAAATTTAACTATCACATAAGAAATTGGACTAGATTTCAAGAAATAAAATTAAAATTAAATACTTATATATATTATTATATATATTATTAACAATGAGGAAATTAAATCAAACATTTTCACTCTTAAGGAAATATTTCACAGCTAAAATTTTGATTGTTGTATGAATTAAAAGTGATTGTGTAGTTCTGTGTAAAGTTGATATCTTCAACAACAAAATATAAATAGATAAATATTGAATATTGTTTGTAAAATCTAGTGCCATGCTGAGCACTCAGCATTTACTCAGCACTTTGTTGAGATTTTGAGTAATCAGTATTCAACCCCTAAGACTATGTACTCGGCTAACACCAGCCGTCAGTGATGTGAGTCGGAAATATTCCCAGTGGGAAGGAATTAAAAAAATCGGAATATTCCCGGAAATATTTCCTCGACTATCTTACCTTGCCAAAAATCAGGAATTTATGGGAATTTTCAAAAAATCCTGAGTTTTTTATTCTTTAATGCTTACTGAGAATTTAGGTGTTTTAAATTATACCTATTGGTGAAAAAGACAAAGTTCTTATTAGGCCACTATTATGGTGGATGGGGTTCAAAGGTACCAGGGGCTTAGCAGTTGGGGCCATTGGTATCTTAAGTGCTACTGTTACTTTTGCCGCCACAGAATGTATTTTTGGTACATTCTCATAGATGCATTCTAAAAAGAGGAACGCTCTGCTATTAGAGTGAGCTTAGCACTTAGTTATGCTCACTTAGCTTTCATACAACTTTAAATTGATCAATAATCAACAAAAAAATACCTGAAGAAAAGTCATAGAGCCAGTGCCAGTCATTGTAACGGATTAGAGGAAAGTAACCCAAGGACCAATGCAGAATTTTTATCTTACTACCTATTTTTGTGAAAGATTATATCAACATTCCATTATTGCAAAAGTCCCAGTTTCCACCCACCCCTCCTCTTCCTCCTACACACACAGGCATAAATTTTTCGTTTTTTTATTGGACATTCTAATTCATGTAAAAAGACTTAAAATTTAATTCAAAAAGTGCAATGCCTTCGACTATTTAAAAGTTTTTTTTTTTTTCACAGGGGTAGGGGACATAAAGTGTACGAAAAATACCATTGTGTTTTAGCTCAATAGGCTTTGTACTGTATACGACTCAGGAAATTATCAGAAAAATAGCAACCCAAAAGCAGATGCTAAAAGATAGCACTGTTTTGTAAATGCACTTTGGCGAAAAACTGCTGAAAATAAGTTAAAATGCTACGATAACATGGGTGTTGCTGCCAGCTGAGCATGGGGGGGGGGGGGACTTAGAAAAAATAGAAATGCTAGGAAAAATTCATATTTTTTTAAAACATGTTTAGCCTTTGTAAAGACCAATGAACATTGCAATTTTCAAATAAGGACCACAAGGAGTCATATTCTGACCCATGTTTGGGGCCAATAAAGTATGGAGGGGAGGGGGGTATGTAATTGCCGACCCCCTCATTAATTTCAAACAGAGGGAAAAGAATGGGTTCTCCTTTTTTAAGAGGGAAGCCATTACTTGATCAGAGAGTTGAGAATGTGTTCCTAATCGGAAATATATTATTAACCCAGAAGTAACAGGGTACGGGGGTGTCTCCGCCAGAAATTTTTTGGAATTTGTGGTCTTAAAAATGCATTTTAAACGATCTTTGGTAATGTTATGGGATAAGAGGTTCGAGTGCGCTCATTCGTCCATTTTTCGATATCGAAACATTAAAAATTCAATTAATTAACTCTGATTGTGCTATGAAAAGAAGGGATCGGGGATTTTTTCGAAATTGTATAGCTAAAAACACAATTTTAGACTATCTTTTTCTGATAATACGCAGATTAGAGATTCAAGTTCCCTTTTTTCGGAAAATTATTTAAATTGTAGTCTAAAAATGCATTCTAAACAATTTTTGGCAATCGTAGTAGTTGAAGATGTTCAGATGCGCTTCTCTGGATATTTTTGTTAAATTAAAGTTTTAAAAACACAATTATATATCATATCTGATTGTTTTAGGAAAATGGAGGTCCGGGGGTTCTCCCCTGGAACTTTTTTTGAATATGTAACTGTAAAAACGTAGTTTTAGACGATCTGCGTAGATGTAAGGGGTGGGGAGATTTAGGGTCTACCCTGGAACTTTTTCAAAATTGAAGGGTTGTCTTTGATAACTTGAGTGTGATTTCAGTTGACTTTCAATGATGTTGGGGCAGGAATTTTCAAGAACTCTTTTCCGGAAACAAAAGTTTAAGACCTTTAGAATGCAATATAGGACGATCTTAAATGCTGTTGACAAAAGACAGAGAGTAGGGAAACGGAGACGCCTCCTTTTTTAATGAGAGATATGCTTATTCAAGCTGAAACAGCAAATAAATAAATTAAAAAAAATAGGGTTATACTCTCACATCTCACATTTTATGCTCATGTTACAGTATTCAAAATTCATGCATTTGATCAATAACAATGCAAAAGCTTAATTTAGCGCTTGAAGAAAAATTAATCTTTTTCATCCTGCTTTATCGCGTCATAATTTTTACTTTTGATAAAAACAAATAGTTCAAAACGATTAAATATAAGTTTTTAGGGGGAAGCTTGCCTAAAAAATTCTGACTTCTTAATATGCAGAGTAATTTACCAGGAAAAAAATTCCCTTTATAATTATTCATCTGGCATTTTGATCTTCAACAATATGTGAAAAATCTTTCTAATATTTTTTTTTAATTTAAATAATTTTTATTATTGCTTCTTACCCTCTCCTCCATGCAAGCATTTGTTTTGCTTCAATTGTGCCTATGCTGAGAATGATGCTTTCACCTAATTTTGAAAGTTTCATTTTGAAATTTATATTTCTCAGCTAAAAATTAGGTTTGAAAATTTCAATTTAAAATAATTTGCATGGAAGATACTTGCTTTTTTTTTAATAATAATTCTGTTCATTTTACAAATTTTCATGGAAATGCAGCAATAAAATATTTTGTTGGTTCCAACTTTTAAAAAGAATTTAGTTATCTAAATAATACTCAACTGAACAAGCCTTATTATTTCATCACTTAAAAGATAAAACAGTATATTTTCCATGTAAAATATTTCTTAGTTATTTGAAAATATAACTCTAATTTGGAATAAAAATATTTTGTTTATCAACATTGCTAATATTGAACATTTTCTTTGCAACTCAAATTTCATAAAAATGCATATCAATTAGTAACTATAAAAATTAGAAAATTAGTAAGCAAACACAAAAATACAGGTAATTTTCTCTTGTTGTGTATTATTTAACTTGTTCAAAAAGTTAAATTACTTCAATCAAAAAATAAGCCTCTTAATACTGATTAGTATATGCTCATCCAAAATATTCCAATCAAATATATTGTAATGTTCACTGTAAATAAATATGAATAAGCATTTCCGCTAAAAATCAGTTTAAGTATAATATATAACTCTAGAGTCTACATATGTTAGGGTAGTATCATTAAAGGGTACACAGGGGTACAAGGATACAAGGGGGTGGAGGCGATCGCCCCCTTCCTTGAGGACCTCTCCACCGGTAGTTTTTCTCTCTCGATGCTGAAACTCAAAAAGTTTTTTTAGGCAAGTTTTAAATATTGGGGGAAGGAGGTTTGGGCCTCTCCCCCGGAAATATTTCGGAATTAAAGTCCGAAACTTTTGTGTTTAAGTGTCACTTGTTGAATGAAGGGATTGGATCTTCTTATTTGAAACGTTTTAACGGGTTTTGTTACTAGGAGAAAAATAATTGCTCGGATAAGGATGGCCTGAAATGCAAAAAGCCCACAGAAGGAAACTGATTTATTCACAGACGGTTTATCAAGTTACAATAGAGAAGGAAGTTTTTATAATTTTAGTTTGGTCTGTAATTCTAATTTAATTTTGATACAGAAATAATAGCTCTGACCTTTTCTTCCCCTCAAATATAAGAATTCCAAAATATTGAGAGGGACTTTTGCTTAGTTCAAAATATAGGGGGGGGGGATCCCCCCCCCCCCCGCCAACGACGCCCATGTACGAGAAAGTTATTATGAGGTGTTCACAAAAAACACCTTAGCGTTCTATTTTATGAGTAAACATTTTGGTTTAAAACTAGTACTTTTTAATGTTATTTTTGTGAATGTAACAATTACATATTTTTGTGCAAGTACAGATTTTGAAACAATTTTTGTGATGGTATCGAAAACGGTTGTAAAATAAGTTTTAGCCCTTAAATCTGTAGACGAAATATGTAATTTTATGAGTCATTCTTTGGCTCTTTTTATGTTCTTTCTAGCTTTCATTAGTTATACAAGAGTTTTAGCTATCAATAATTGTTATTTCTTCATACGTTCTTTCACTTTTTGAAAATAAGTTTTTGATTTTTTTTAGTTGAATCATGACGATATTAGACTACTATTTAGCAATTATTTGCTATGTAATATAATAAAAAAGTATTTTTCAACTATTTATGTCATACATTCTATCTTCTCATAAGTTCCCGGAAATATATGAATTTTGGGAATATTTCCAGAAACATTCCCTGGGAATATTTTCTCGAGTATAAATTCTCAGGAATTTTACATCACTACCAGCAGTAAAAGTTAAATATATTTAAAAGTATCAATGAAGACAGTTTTTAATTGATTCAAATTTAATTTTATAACATGCAATCACTGACTGCTGCTTGACTCGTAAAATAATACTTGATTGCAAATAAAAGTTTAAAAAACACCTAATATAAAAAAATGTTGCAGAGTAAAATTTAGCTATGCACTTGTCGTTTAGCTACTGAAACCTTTGGAAAGATCTTTATAAGTAGTATATCTTTTTACATGATTATGAGTATGTTCATAAAATATACAGAACAAATGAAAATTAGTTACCTTAATTAATTGACCCTTTTCATTAAGAGCTTTAACAGAAACTTCAACATTTCTGTCTGACGATTTAGCACCTTTTGTGAAGTCACCGTGTGATAGAGTTAAATACAGATCGTTTCGTACATCACCTAGATGATAAATATGAATAAAAGTAAAGTTAGGAAGGAAAATAAACATTATAAATGCAATCAAATGGGAATAAAGAATAAAAGCAAGTTTAGGAATCGGTAATTCAAATTCAAGATTCAATAGTTAATAAAGAAAATAAACTAACTATGAATTCACAAACTAAACTAACAGGCATATCATTTCCTTAACATCTTGCTTCAACACAGTTACACTTACCTGATTTGCACTGTGACATCTAGTGTAGTGTAGTACTAAGACCACAATAAATGCTAACGTCAAAGCAGCATAGTAAAAAAAAATTAGAAAACTTTGAGCCAATAACATTAAAAAATTGTATTTTTAAAAAGCATAAATTCAATCTTGCATAGCATTGATTTATCTTTATTACATCACACAACTTTGAAAAATTAAAAATTTAAGAAGTAAATGATCTAAATTATAAACTTAAAAGTATAAATGATTCTAAAAAGTAAACAAAATATTTCTAAAAGTCTGCTACTTAACCCATTAATGCCCGACTTTTTTTTCCCAGATATTTTGTATACTGGTTACAAACAGTGCTTAATGGACAGGAAAAATAATTTTAAAAATATCATGTAAAAAGTTATTTTTTTATTAAGGAAAGAAAAATCGTCCCTTAAAAGTTACGATAGACCCCACGGGGTACATACTTTTTTTACTAAAATTTTTTTCTACCTATGATATAATACTTAAAAAGACATTTTATAAGAAGAAATAAAAGCAGCAATTAACATAAACTGGGAAGCTGGGAATAATTTTAAAAACTTAGCTTTTTTTTCTTGAGATTGTGAACAATGTAATTTTTGATAAAGATCATATTAAAACTGCTACAGAACAGACTTTACAACGGTTATGTGCTGCAATCTGTCATTGAACACTATTATTTGGTTGAAATGTTCATTTTGGGGAAATTCAGACTTTTTGGACCGTCCCTAAAAAGGGACGCTAGGCATTCATGGGTTAAAATACTTTTTCCACACTATGAGTAAATTAATAAAAAGTTTTAAAGCATAGAAAAAAACTACAGTGAACTCTCACTTATATACCGCCTCATTTATGCGCCTTTTTCACTCATACGACGATTTTCAGTGGTCCCGGAACATTTCATAGTAAAATAATGATAATTTCATTCGTTTATACGTCGCTCTAAAGATAAATATTTCACTTATGCGCCGAATTTTTCGTAAAATGCAAACAATTAAACTTATTTTCCTAAAAAATGAGCATGTTTCTTCACTTTCCTCTTTAATCTTTCGCTTTTATTGCTCACAGAAGGCATTTTTTCCACATGAACTAGAGTTCAGAGAGGGATAATTATCTATTATGGATCGTTTGAAAGGGACCAGTTTGTGACTAGGTATGCTGCAATTTTTGTTTTCTCCCATTTTCTATAGAAACATTCTTATTCATGCTCTCATTAGAACTTATATAGCATTTTAGACTTTTAAATAGGCTTGTTTACTTATGCCTCTCTCTCACTTATGCGTCTTTTTCTGTTGGTCCCTTGGGCCAGCGCATAAGTGAGAGTTCACTGTTGTTGTTTTTTTCAACGAGTGATTGGCATTAAAGGTTTAGCACAATGGTTCCCAAAGTGGTCCACAGGGACCCCCAGGGGTTCGCAGCAGTTTGCAAGGGGTCCATGAAAACAAAAGATAAAGTTGGGGGGTCCAGGAGATAGAAAGAGGGGTCCACAAGCCTCGGTCCTATTTCAGTAAATTGCTCTAAAATTTAGGCATTTTATAACTATAAATGCCATAGTGCACCAAACAGTTTTTACTTTGTACTTACATATTGCTCATATAAATGAAATAATAATAATACAAGATAATACAAGTTATGAAAAGAAAGTCCTCCAAGATAAATATAAAAATTGTGTTTTCAAGTTGCAGGAAATAAACCTTGTTTTTTTCTCTCTCTCTCTTGCAAAAGAGAAAAACTTTTCTTCATTCAATATCCATTGGCACCGATACTGATTGTATGAAAATAGGTTGAGGTTGATTTCTGGTTCTGATCACATTATGTTATGAACAAAGAAATTCATGAAGAGCAGCTTTGACAAAATACATTAAATTGAGACAATATTCAATGTTTGAATAGATTTTAAGTAAAAAAAGGTTCCTTTATTGAAAATAAAATTAGCAGCAGTAGATGGAGCCCCTGTCATATTTTCCCGTTATATATTGTCCATAATATCCAGATTTAAAAGTTACTAGCTGAGAAACTGGCCATTCAAACGTTAAAACCAGGTTTGAAGATATTTTAACCGTGGAAATACCTCAGTGGATTATCAATCTGTATGGTGACCCTTTTAAGGATGGCATATCATGTTACAAGAAGAGCTGATTGGAATAAGCAATAATGAACAAATTTAGGAAATTGTATTTTTGGTTCCAGAAAGACGTACCTATAATTTGTCCTACCTTATGGAACATTGCAAGAAATTTTTTGATAGCCTTTTCACCCTCACATCTTGTGCAAAGATATTTTAGTGCAATCCCCAATCTTCTTATAAAAACAATAAACAGATTGGAAATCACTGATCGGGGGGATTAAAGGTTATGTTTCAGAAATCTAAAGTCAAATATTAAAAATTCGATGTTGATGTACATAATCCACTCCTCCCTTTAAAGACATTCGTTTTTTTTCCCCTGGTATACATATTATGTAAAATATTTCCTGATTTGCATTTCCTACAGGACCGTCATTTAGGGGGGCAAGGGGGGGGGTTAATCTGGAGGGGCAACTGCCCCTCCAGATTTCCTAAAAGATGCGCCTGCATTCTACATCAGTAATTTTGATATTACAGTGACTACCAGATAGATTATTGTTAATACAGTGCAGAGAAAAAAACCAGGAGGAACTTACCCGGCAGTATAATTTCAGGAAATCCCATTTTGCGCGCAACTGAAGTAGATTGAGTGATGAGGTGAGGATTTTCCTCTTTTACTTGTTTTAGATCCCCATGAAGTAGCTTTACACATATCCAAAGTCCCTGGCCCTTGTGCTCTTTCTGCGAAACTTCCTTAAACGTCAAAACTTTTCGAAGCAGGTTATCTAAAAAATCTCGCTCGTTGCATCTGTAATTCAGATTATAAGCAGCAAGTTGAGAAAATTGACAAAACAAAGCATTACTATTTATGCAATCGATACATTTTTCAAAGCACTAATTAAAGCATCTAAAGGATACTGATATAAAAAAATGTCAAATTGAGTGTTTATCTTCAAAGTTATAAATAATTTTAATAGGAAGCCACCAAAGTGAAAAAAGTTCTGTACAGAGCACAAAGGCAATTTAACTACAACAGAGTAACTATCTTATATAAAGAATACTTGCAGACTATTTTATAAAAGAAATAAATAAAATAAAATAAAATAATAAAATAAATAAATAATCTTTGTTTCTATAATTAACTTTATCAATTAGTTTTAAAGATTTAATATGTTCCTAAATGAAACAAAAATCACGTCAAAAATTTACTAGCTATATCAACATTTTCCCATCAAATGTTTAACCTTTAGGAACCGGGCGGTACATATGTTGTACCATAAGTCTTTTCTCTTTAGAGGACAGGGTTGAAATTTTCCCTCGAACCCTTTGGAGCCGGGGATTTTTTCAAGGTTTCATAAGGCTGGTACTACAGTTTATACCTTCTCTTTTCAATGGAAAAGAAATCTGTGGTTCAGCTGTCGTACTACCTGGGTCGAATGAAAAATTTCCAAAAAACAGCCCGGATCCAAAAGGTTAAGCAAACATTATGAATTAAAAATGGTACAATTTTAAATAGTGGATAATACAAGACAGTTTGAAAACTTTTTAAACATTCTATTCAATCAAAAAGCTTTACTAATTAGCCTTATAAATGCTTACATCTCTCAAAACTTCTGAACTACTGACTTATTAAACTAATATTGATCATATAATAAAAACACCAGTTAAACTGGCTTATCCGCGGCTCTATGATAGAAACTTCGATTCACTAGCTATAGGACGTGGGTTGGATTCCCACTGGCGCTCTCGGTATTATTTCCTTCCCTAAGTGTGAATCTTTCTTGTCTTGTCTTGCATATAAATGAAGTAAAGAAGTCTGACCTCTCGAGGCAATGGCACCCAATCTTTCCTTAGCCCATTAATGCTCAACTCCGAACTTTTAAACCATTTTTGGCTCATAACATGTGTTTAGGTACTAAATGAACTGGAAAAATATTTAAAAAAATCCTGAACCAAAATTACAATTTTTATTTGATATAATGTAACCGTCCTATTAAAAGGACGCTAGGCACGAGAGGGTACAGGTTTTTTACAAATACTTCAACCCCTAGATTTTCCAAAATCGATCATCTTAATAACAAATTTGCATATATTAAACATTAAAAAAATAAAAAATTATGTAGCATAACATAATACAGCTGACACCGCTTTATTGAATCAGTTTTTAATTGAATAAACCGCTTAAATGATCAAATCATTAAAAAGAGAACACAATCCAGCTCTATTAAATTAGCAGCTTTACTGAATAAAAACTATTTTGAACAAAAGCAATTCATATAAGTGGTAGCCACTGTAATAAAACAATGTAATTCAAAATAATTTAAACATTAAAAAAATGATAAATAAAAATAAAAAAAATTGAAGAAATCAGAAAATTAAACTCAGACTGTTTAACGAGTGCTTCAAATAAATCATTTAAAATTTAAATTTGCATAAAAAGAATTCACATTATCAGCTTAAAGAATGACAAAAAATAATAGCATGAGTATTTTTTTCTTACATTTTTTAAAGTAAAAGTTACTTAGTATGAAAGATTTCAAAGCATTTAACGTGCAATCCTACTAAACATTTATTGCACTTTCTTGTAGATTTCTTACCGCAGTAAGCACATTTTATTTGTTTTAGATTTACTACGATTAAATGACCTTTTTCACCAAATCTCACTTCGTTGGGCACTCTGTTAATTTCTTTGAATTTCCCATAGCCACGCTGTTTTTGGCTCTTTTGCTGTACTTAGCAAAGTAACTTCGGCTTCTCTTCTGAACTGCAAAAGGTCCATTTTGTTTGCTTCATAAGAAGGGCATAATCTGCACAGGAGTCATACATTTTTCACAGAATCTTTGAGACCAAACAGAAACAGTGACCACCACCATTTTTTTACCGAATAGAACAGCGATATTGGTCTAAGTTCTGATCCATTCGGTCTGTTCCACCCATAAATTTATTATTCTGGCAAACAGTAAATGGTTGGTTTATATTAATATTTTTTTTTCAGCATTTGACCATCGTCTAGCTTGAACTATGGGTGTAACACTATATTGGTTAGATGTCGTTCCATCTAACCATCGTAACCATCTAATAGTTGGCTATTGTCGTTCCATCTAACAAAACTCAAATTTTTCGAGTTTTGGAAATCGTAACTTCCTTCATCTTCCTTCTTAAAACATTTAATATCTTCAAGTGGACAGTTTTCAGTTTTGTTTGCCTGTACAGTTCCTGTTGCACCTATTTCTTTATGTGTTACTTTATCAATAAACGCGGGTGACGTAAAAGGGTTTTCAAAAAACAAGTCATAGTACTTATTTTCCGAGAGCTGTTAAATGAGGTCCATCATATTTGATTTTTTTTAGATTATGCGTTTATTTAAAAATAACCACTTGATTAGTTATATAAGAGTTTCTTTGATTGGTAATGATTGGTAAAATAAAAACGATATTTAAATACAATTCAATTTTGCAATTAATAAAAGTTTATTGAATACTTTTATTTTTGAAAAGAATATGCATAAGAAATATTTATACTATTATGAGATGATAAAGTATCGTAAATCATAGGAAAAGCCAGGCTTTCATGAATAAGAACAAGCAAAAAAATTTTATAAATTAAATGTAGTTAAATATATGCTATCAACTTAACTCTTAATCCATTCATTATGCAAAACTTATTTCTGAAACCAGGGAAGTCATTTCAAGTTTTTCCGGGGGGGGGGGGGGCAAAGGGTGAAAACGCAATGCAATTTCATTGGAAATCAGCAAAAACCACGCCCACTTATATGTAAATACATTGATTTCTCAAAGTCAGGGGGGGGGGCAAATGACCCCCCCCTGCCCCCTAAATGACGGGCCTGTCCGAAACATCATATTTCCGGCATTTTATGATGATATACCATCAAAAATGATCAGTAATGCAAAGCTTTCAGGAACGGAACACGTGGGAAAAACCTGTCCCCACTCGTGCCTAGCGTCCTAAATATAGAACGCTACAAAATCGCAGATAAAACTGCGCTAAAATAATATTTTTAAAAAATTTAAAAATACATGTTTTAGAAAAGAGTATAAAGTAAGATTTGAGCATAAAAACTTTTCACATCATGGGAAATGAAAAATTTTAACTTACTTTTTGCTCTTTGACATTTTAAAATGATGAAAATTCTACTTCTTGGACTTTCGCCAGTAAAAAAAAATATTGAATATAATTTTAGTGCCACTATCTCGTGGATAATGATTAATAGAACACTTTATTATAATAATCAGCTATTTGATTTGAAATGAAATACTTTTTTAGAAATTTATGGAGGATTTAGCAAGCGTCCTTTTAAAAGGACGCTAGGCACAAATGGGTTAGTGTACACTAAGGAAACGACAACAAAAACTTAGACTGTTTTGCTCAATACCATTTATATTTATGCATTATGCATTCTTATACCAAACCTAGTGTGAATTAATTAAATTTATATTGTTGAAAGTCCAACGTGGTCTGCAAAATATACTGGAGATTTATGACAATCATGACTTTAGATACAACTTAAAAAATGATGCAACTTGCTCACTGTGAATTCTTTCTACATAAAAATGCAGCTAAATCTGACAGCAAAACTTTTCGAATTCTCTACTGAAAATTACTGCATTTTATTCAGTTAGTGCCCAATTCAATCTTTATCGTTATCATTATATTTTTACTTCCTTTTACGTAGTAAAGGAAGTATGGTATCGCAAAATTTCACTCAAATTTTGTTCTAAATTATGATTTTGCTCACCGCCGAATGAATGTTGAGGCGTTTGTTCAACCTGTCAGCATGTGCATATGTACCTATCAGCATTAAAACAGTCGAAAAATCCTTTTCGATCCTCTTCAAGTTAATTACGACGAGCTTTCTCGAGACCGTCTCTATGTACGCATATATCTCTCATAACTCGAAAACGGTATACAGTAGAAATTTCTAGTTTGGTATGTAGACTCTGGGGGGGGGGGGGGGGGGTCTAGCTGTGCACCTCCCTTTGTGGTTGCATTTGAATGTTCCCAAAGGGCAGGGTCGGACTGGGAATGAAATTCGGCGCGGGCATCCAGAGAAAACAGGCGCCTCTCCAATTAAAATTAATTAAAAATGACATTCGTTATTAATTAATTTTTAATTAATTTCAAGAAACATAATTAGTTGTTAAAATATTTCTAATTATAAAATTAAA
>JAXGGA010004119.1:0-92434 GCA_038373865.1 Uloborus plumipes | reverse complement strand
GTTTTCAGGGGAAATTTTAAGCGCTCTTTTGAACAGAAAGATAGTTTCATTTATTGAAAGTAATTTATAAAAAAAATTTTCACCGGATAGATTGTTTCACTGGCTTGTGTCATCATTTGTTTTAATTCATGTAGAATATTTGTTGTTTCATGTTTCTCTGAGTATTGAGTATTGAATCAGAGTTAGTTTTCATTAGATTTCGGAAATGTTTTATTACATGCAGGTATACTGACAAGAATGTTTTGCGCTACTTAATATGAATCATTTTTTGATGATCATGTTTCATCAAGGGACATTTTTATACGCAAAGTCTCTGGTTACGTTTATTACTTACTATGAAGTCTATGTTAATAGTACATGAATCAAAGCATGAAAATTGATTTATTGAAATATTTTTTAACCCCCGACATACAAAGGAAGGGGGTTTATGTGTTTGACGTGTATGTGTATCTGTCTGAGGCACTCTGCAGCCAAAACGGATGGACCGATTTTGAATTTATTTTTTTTGTTCGAAAGTGGAGTTGATCGAGAATGTTCTTAGCAAGGTTGCGTCTTCAGGTGGTATTAATTCACGAAAATATTAATTAAAAACCTTCGAAAAGTTTTTCGGGATTTTAGCAGTGAAAACATACTTTAAAACTTAAAAAAAAAAATAGCACCAAATGAAGGAGAAAAATTTTCTGCGTCTGATACGATGTAATTGGATCTTACATGTTCTATGGAACGCGATATAGCGTTTTGTAGCAAATGCAGCTTAGCCTTAATTCACGCGATCGGAACCGTTTTCATTGTTGGCAGACAAGAAAAGCAAACCCTTATAATTTATTAAAATGTTTATCAGTTACCAGTTTCTATTTTTTTTAACAAATGAAATACTTGTAATTAATTTTTATAGTTTAAGGCTTTTCAAAGAGCTTTCAATTTTCCCTCTTGATTCTGGTTTTGTTGACAAGCAATTAGGGGAAGACCGCATATATTGGACCACTGCGTAAATTGGACCTCGGGCTTAAAATCTAGTACAGAGCTCTATGCTACACTTTAACGGTAGAAATACAAAGTTTTAGGAATAAAATCAATGTGTATGAAGTTTCATCAGTCTTCGAACTGCGTAGCGTGAGTTATGGCATGATTTATGTTGAAAACGTGCAAAATCTTATTTTGTGGACTTGTACTTAGTAAGATAGTGCAAAAACCTTTAAGCTGAGGTAATCTGCTGTTATAGCATGATAATCTGTATTTAATAAGGATTACATCTATGTATTTACGTGAACGATTGTGATAATTTTTGATAGAGAAATAAGCTGAAGAATAAAAAATGGCATGTTTTCCTTTATTGGACTGAAAAAATTTTCTTATATTGGACCAGTGGTCCAATTTAAGAATATGATTTTAAGCAAGACTTTTTATTAATTGTAACATAAAATAAGTGACTCATCTGATTTAATAATGTAAATAAGATTAATTTAAGCATACTTTAACACCTATTCACTATATTCATTTTTTTATCAAGCACATTTTCTCTCTAGAAGCTGCAAATTCTTAAAACATATGTTTTTTTTTTCCTTTTTCCATAAAGCTGCAGTTTCAGGTTGTTAAACATAGTTATTAATTTAAATTGAATTTATGCTGGTTTACCGAGAAAAAAAATTTAAAATTCTTCGATTTGTTCGAAAAGAATTTAAAAAGAAACAATTTATATGCTACCAAAATGTTCAATGTTAATGAAGCCGGTCTTTCACAGTCCAAACGCCCCAAAATATATTGACGTATAAAGGTAAATACCAGTTTGGAGCAGTAATGCGTGGTGAATGTGTTAGAAACACACTGGCTATTTGCTGCATGAGTGCAACAGAATTGCTAGCCCCCCTCCCTCCCCATGCTTATTTTCAAAAGATTGCGTTCCTTGTATGAGCTTATCGTAAAATCACCCCCTGGTGAGCCATATGCTTTTTCAAAAGTATGGTTAAGTTGTGCTGTTGTACACCATGTACAAGAACTATCTGTAGAGTCAGCGGATAGTTCTCATCAAAGCATGATTGTTAACTTCAACTATGATTTTGTAAAGCCCCGGCTCACATGTCATCTAAAAAAATAGAAGAACAAAAAGGAAGGCTATCTCAGCAATTATTTCAACGCCGCATGAAAGAAGCATAAAACAGAAAAAGTCACATAAGAAGAAGCAAGAAACTGCACAAAACAATTGTTATTGCAGTATTTTTCATAGAGATAAAGTGCAAAACATGATTAAGTGCATGAAATGACATCAGGGAGTTTATCAACACTGCCTAAGTGAGATCCAAGCAAAAGAAATTCTATTGCAAATCCTGGAAAACAGATGTATGGTTCAAATATAAATTCTTCTATGATTTCCTGGCACGGTCCAATTTAGGAAGCGCATGGTTCAATATAGGCGCATATATTCCTAAATTGGACTTTTGCAACTTTTTGTAAGATAATTTTTTAAAAAATAATTTACACATTTTTAGAAAATATAGGCTCCTAGGACGGTTCCTGATTAAATTTAGCTTACGATGCCGTATTTCGTATTTTTGTTTTGCTTCACATTGAGCGACACAGGCCTCCTGTTCTTAGGGGGTCCAATATAGGCGGTCTTCCCCTAGTCGTTTTTTTTTTTTTTAAATTTTAGTTTAGAACTTGTTAGAAAACTAACTTCATTCATGCAGGCTAAAAACTAATGCAGTGAAAACTTTGACCAGGTGTATTCATCTTAATTGCTTTTGTTTCAGGTGTATAGCTGGTGAGACTGAGCTGAATACATGATTCCAAATGCTCACCATTAATTTGGGTTCCGTATTAATAAAGGATGCACCGATAAGTAAATTGGCCGATTACCGATTAGAGATTAATTGGCCTGTTGATAATCGGCCGAGCCGATTAATGGTTAGGATGATTGTTTTTAATACTAATTATTTTACTATCACAGTTTTTTTCTTTCTGCATTTCTCTTCTTTATACAATTCTGAGTTTAGAAATAGTAAGTTATTTATTTCTGAGAGAAATTTTTTTTTTCCATTTTCCTAATTTTCAAAAAATAATTTCAAAATATTATCAAATTTAAAAATTACATTAACACATTGTTAATTATGTTAACAGGATAAAAAAATAATTAAAAAAAAGGGCTTGAGAAGAGTCTGTGGTGAGCACTCCAATTTAGGAGCACTTTTAATTTAAATTTTCCAATTATTTGTTGCAATTTAATTCAAGACTTTTATTCTTTATAAAAATTAGAGGTTATCTACATAAAAGCACTGTGCTAAGGAGAAAAGTATCGACACATGAAAAACGTTGAAACATTGTCTATGTGTATATTTATTCTAAGTTGGAGAATTAATGTATTAAAAACTTTATAACTGTGAGGATTATTATTACTATTAATAAAATAATTCATCACAGTGTCTTAGTGAAGGTTTTACTTCAAAGAATAAATATTTTTTCCACCGAATTATCGGCCTGATTTTGCCGATTATCAACAATAGGCAAAGTGCCCGATTATGGCCAATGTAGTAATTTGTGTGCACACACAGGATATTTTTATGGGTTTGATTGACTCATTTTAAAAATGAATTTCACTACAGCGGTTAAAATTATTTTAGATGATCTCAGTTTCGGTACGTCAGTTTATAAGCTACACATGTATCAAATAAATCATGTTTTAAACCAAGATTTAAACCACTTGGTTTTTGCTGGAAATGTTTTTTTTTTTCTTTTTATTTAATTATTTTTTTTTTTTTTTGAGAAATTAAATAGTTTTCCACAAAATGTTTTCAAAATTTTTACATATGATTGGAAAATGCAAAATCGAATTTATGCAACCTAATCAGTAAAGCATTAAAGATCAGTTACAGAAACCAAAAAATACTAGTTAAAACCAAATATACCGGTGCTTTTTATTTAAAAAAAACGTTTTTTTTTTTTTTTTTTTTTTTTTTTTCAACTCTGGGCACCACTACCCTGCAGCACGTGACAGTTCAAGTGATAGCAATGTAATATGCTCTTTTTCATAAATAATAATTAAAAAAAAACTGAATTTAGTAATATGTGCGTTTTTTTGAATGTGAATTATTTTTTAAAAATATATCTTTTTTAATGCTTAAAAAGAAATATTTGAAGTATTGCGACTTTTTAAATTATATTTGAAGTGGAGTTGAAATATGAAGTTGCTTACGACAAAATAGCTTAATCATTCTTGTAACTTGTAACAAATTATTACACTCGAGTAAATATGAAAAATGTTCTTTATTGTAACTCATCTCAAGTAATAAACAAATAACGAAACTTTTTTTTCTATTATTTATGTATTGTAAAATAAGTTGATGAAACTCTATTGAAACTACAATTTGTATTACTTAAAAGTTGATATTACAAATGTACCAACTTATGTTGCCTCCTGTATTACTGCACATTAGCGGCTGTCAGTAGCAAAAGGGTTCCCACCTCTGCTTTTTTCTATGAACGGAATCTCTCATTCCATTGGTAATTTTTCGACACTAGATCTTATTTTGTTTTTGAAATCCAACGCTAAAATCCAGAACTAACAGGTACTTGAAACGATGCATGTTCCAGCACAGTGTTTCCCAACCTTTTTGAGCTCATCGCCCCCCTTCAAGACGCTGGCTGACACCTATCGCCCCCCCCCCCCCATTTCTTCCTCGAAACAAAACATAATTTAGTGCAAGTGAGCATCGATATTTTAAAAATATTAATACCTAACGTTAATTTTATGTAAAATTTATGCAAGAAAGCAGTTATAACCAATTACCTTTAAGATAAAAATATTAATAAATCAATAAAATATCGTTCATTTTTTTTCTTTCACAAAGCGAACTGATATTTGAAGGGTAACATGTAACTAAGCTTATCGACGTACTTTTCAAAAAGCAGAAGTACATTTTCAAGAAATTATTTTCTTTTCTACACTGGAATCTGGGGGAATTCAAATCATTGAAACTAAAAATTTGAAGGAAAATAAATTGAAAATCTGAAAATTAACAATGAATGACAAACTACTTCCTAAGTTTCATCCCAAGTGCAAGGAGGAAGCACCTTGAACTTTAATTTGTTTCTTTCTTAATTTGTGATTAATTGTTGGAACTCTGAACAACCGGTTTCGTACATGCTTACAATTTCGGTTTTCACTACCTTTTTATTACTACTGTTTTCTCTTCTAAATAACCCATCGCCCCATAAGAATTTGAGAAGTCCCTTTGAGAAGTCAAATCGCCCCTTTGTGGGCGATCGCCCTCAGGTTTGGAACCACTGTTCTATCACTTCCACCACAGTTCTCTGAACAATTTTGACTCATCAAAAGTTTTAAAACTTTCTTATTCACTATCAGAGGTTAATACTAGAACATACTTCAATAGTTAATCTTGTTGCCATAAAGATCACACTGCTACATAGTAACTAAAATGTTAGCGTATAAATCATGTTTGAATGACGTAAAAATGTAGGATACGGATGGACTTATGGCACCAGAAAGAGAAGAAAGCAAAACTTCTAAAAAGGACGTTAAATTCCGAGAAAACACTTAAGAAAGCTAGTGATCTGCAAGGAAGGCTTCTAAGAGATCAGACCAATGAGAAAGGAAAAACAAGAAGTTCTGTCAAGAACTAAACGAGCCTACTTTCCCGTACATCGACATAGGCATTGTAGCATCTGATCAATATTCTCTTGATTATCTAAAACTAAAAATTATGTCAAACATATCTTTTTGCACTTAAAGCTGATTTCTGAAAGCAAAATATACCCCTCTCATCAGATAAAATAGACACGTAAAAAGTAAATAAACGAGTCAATAAAGTTTTGTCGCACCTTTAAAAGAATGTAACTGCTATAGTTCTTCCGTAGAAAAATTCCACAATCGTTTTCAAAAGAAAAAAAAATAAATAAATAAAATAAAAGTACAAAGAACTTCAAAACACATTTTATCAAAGAAAGAAAAAAAACTCGTTCGTTAATAAAATGTCTTGAATTTCATTTTTAATCCGTTGCCAGTTGTTAAATATAAATAAGGAATAAAATGCTCTCGTGAATGAAAAATTTTTGTTAACAAAAAAAATCGTCTGATAAAAAAAAAATAATAATAAATTAAACAAAACAAATAAATAAATAAACAAAAAATCGTCTGTCCAGTCAGTCATTTTTTCTGCATTTCCGCCATGTTTGCGGAGTCGGAGTCGGAATCAGAGTCCTCACAGAAGATTATTCAAAAAAGTACTTTACAATACATTATTTATCAAAACCATTTTCTTACAAAGTTAGTTTGAAGGAAATCCGCCTTTAAGTTCAGAATCAACATTCAATTTAAATTTCTCCGTAGGCGCTCATGTTAAAATGTTTTCTGAACGGTTCATCATTGAACGAAAAATGGTTCAAATTGAAAAGTGAAATATAAGAATGAGCCTCTCCGAGATCTTTCAAACAAAAAAAAGTTTATTCAATTCGGACGGTTCACTTAAAAGTTATTAGGTGGGGAAAGGTTGTTTGAACAGTTCAACGTTGAACAAAAAAATGTTCAAACTGAAAATTTAAATACGGTAATGAAGCATCCTTGCTGAGATCTTTTGAACAAAAAAAAAGTTTGTTTAAATCGGACTGTTCATTCAAAAGTTATTAGGTGTGAGAGCTTGTTTGAACGGTTCAATGTTGAACGAAAAATTGTTCAAATCGGAAATTTAAAAACGGGGATGAAGTATCCTTGCCGAGATCTTTCGAACAAAAAAAAGTTTGTTTAAATCGGACGGTTCACTCAAAAGTTATTAGGGGTGAGAGCTTTTTTGAACGGTTCAATGTTGAACGAAAAATTGTTCAAATCGGAAATTTAAAAACGGGAATAAAGTATTCTTGATAAGGTCTTTCGAACAAAAAAAACTTTATTCAATTCGGACGGTTCACTTAAAAGTTATTAGGTGGGGAAAGGTTGCTTGAACGGTTCAATGTTGAACGAAAAATTGTTCAAATCGAAAATGTAGATACGGGAATGAAGTATCCTTGAAAAGACCTTTCGAACAAAAAAAAGTTTGTTCAAATCGGACTATTCATTCAAAAGTTAGTATCGCGGGACCGGTTGTTTGAACGGCTCAAAGTTGAACCAAAAATTGTTCAAATCGAAAAATCAAATATGGGAATGAGCTGTACTCGCCGAGATCTTTCCAACAAAAAAAAGTTTGTCCAAATCGGAATGTTCATTCAAAAGTTATTAGGGGGGGACAGACAGACCGACAGACCGACCGACCGACAGACCGACCGACAGACCGACCGACACACAAATTCCCCATCTCAATACCCTACTTTCAAATTTTTAATTTTTCGATATTTATTTCATTTTTTTTGTTTCTTTTTGACTTTTTTTTACTTGGCGATATTTTTTGAACTTGGCGACATTTTTTAGATGCATTAAGCCAATTTTAATGCTTTTTTCGTCTCTTTTATTTTTAACGGGAAAGTAGGCTAAAAAAGGGGGAAGGGGCGAGGGAGGAGAAACACATAAGTAATGAAGAACGTGCGGAGGAAGAAGTCAAAACCTGATAAAGAAGCTGGCATTTAAGAGTTTATCATTCCTGCGGATATGCAAGAATAGCGAAGTTTGATCTTGTTGGAGGTACTGATAGGGATGCCCGAATTTAAATTCTTTTGGAGGGGAAACATGTTCAACTTGCCGAATGGAACACCTAATTTTTCCCAACGATAAAATACGGGTATACACACAGATATGTACATTTAACGAGGCATTCGGGAATTTTAAAATTACAATATTTCGATTATGTCGAGAAATTTACCGAATCGTCAGACATAATTTGTGGAATAAGACTTTTATGCGAAGTTACAGTGACCTCCCATTGTGGTGTCTGTGGAGGGCCGCGGAGGTGTAATTGATAATGCATTAGGCACTTAACCGGAGGGTTCTGGGTTCGATCCCAGACGGTCGAAGCTCCACTGTGTTCACTAATCGGGACTGGGACGTGTTAAATAAGTTCGTGGTTACAAATTTCTAAAAGTTCCTACCCTAAATCAATACCTGTGGTGGTACTCGACCAGGGATTGATAGGTTCCTGGTCTGTATCAAAAAACAGGGGACCTTCAACTAGTTAAACCATGTGTAGTGAGAGGCATGCACGGAGAATCTTGGTGTGTGTGTATGCGGCGTCTCTGGATGTTGAATTTACAGAATAAGAATGCTCATTTGCTTTTGGAAAAAAGTATAAGTTTAGTAAAAAGTAGTTAAAATTGTTATCATTAATTCGTGACAATTTTATTTTTATATATTTTTATGTCAAAAACCCCCATCTCATTATCTCCTCCCGTGTTGCTCAATAAGTTTCAGATACGAATATATTTTTCAGTAATGATTAAATATTTTTTGAAAATGTTAGGAGGAAATAAAATAATAATTTGGGAACCCCTGCACTCGTAATTGACTAACTATTGAATAATACAAAAACATACTCACCTTTTTTAGTAAGGATATCCAAAACTGAACGTAGCACTAATATTTATATCCAACCGACAACTATGTTCACACGCGAGGACCACAACAAGTCCTCAGCACCACCAAAACACACAACTCTTCCCGGCTCTCTCACACGAACCACGCGGATGGAAGAAGAACTCAGCAAACGAAGCGACTCCGCGCGTAATTCTCGTGGTCTGCCATCACACACCCTAGAAACTCAGGGAAAAAAGATTCCCGCACGCCACTGCCAGCAGTCGTTTTCACCCACTCCAGTTCCGGCGAAGAGGTTCGCTGCTCAAAGCTCATAGAATCTTTCTTTCGTTTTCATTTGTATATTTAATTAGTCTCTCTCTCTCTCTCTCTGTTTTTCCCCCGACTCCTTTCTTTTCTTCCGACTTTTTTTTTCTTTCTTTCTTTGAGCAGAAGGGGTTTCCGAAGTGCGTGCCAAATAACAGTTTAAAACGTCTACACGTACGTATAAATGTTTTGGAATTGGTTAAAGTCCCGTGTTGACCGACGACTGGGATATTTTTCCTGCTCCTAGCAGCTGCATTTTGAACGATTAATATTTAAGGCATGAGCGTGGGTAGGGGCGTGTTCGAATTTGAAACCGCACTCGGATATTTCAAATAGCGGCTCTATAAATTATTGATTCCTACTGGATTATAGGAAACTTCCCCGAATTGGAGAAGACACAAAGTTTGTTTCGGATCTTGTTGTTGTTATTGTCTTGTGCCAGCTAGGCTGGCAATTTGGGGTGCGCTGCTTCACTTTTCCAACTGTACTGTAATTTGGTGTTAAGTCCGGCTTCCGCAGTACACACATGCTATAAAAGGACCCGATTGTAGGGTAGGCAACCATTCACAGCACAGCAACATATTCACACAAAGAAAGGTCCAGGACACGAGAGAGAAAGTACATTTCTGAACGAGGAAGGATTTGAACCCGGAGCCTCCCCATCCAGTCAGACTTCTCTGACTACTAGACAAGGTGACCAGTAAATTTGAAGATAATATTTCTTTGCAGAGAAAATGGGATTTCTTTTAATCAACATATTCATATACCAATGATGAATTCGTAAATTTTCTAGCACCGGATTGTCAATTGAATCCTTTGTTGTGATTTAATATGAAAGGGAAAAATATTTTTCCAAAAAAACAGTAGTAGAAAGGTGTATTCCGTCCCAAATCAGTTCGCAGCCTATGTTTCGTGATCTCCTTTCATGTGGGAGTTTTCTAAAAGTAGGCCTATTTCTTATTTATTAATATTTTTAAAACTATGTCTGCATGTATGGTGAAAAAAAAGGAAGCGAAGAAAAAAATACTACTGTAACGCTTTTTTTTTCTGAACTGTGAATTGCTGAAAGAATAGCATACGTTTGACAAACAATCGGAAATGCAGGGAATCTTGCTATCATCAGGTGACTGAGTGACGACATGAACATGAAAATATCACAGGAAGAAGACACAGGATGTATTTGCCATTAAAAATGATAGGTGCACTTCAAATTCTTTTTGTTAGAAATAGAATAGAGAATATGTTGAATTACTTCCGTAAAAATATTGAAGATTTTTATTTATTTATTTCTTAAATTTGCTTATTTTTTCGAAATACAGAAATTCGAACTGTTCCTTTTAGAGAGAAATTTCTGTTATATTGTTAGTATGACCGTCGGATGCGATGTTTATAACCATTCTGAATACATTTGAGAGAATATAATTAAACTTTCTTCGACAAGCGGAAAATCATTTCGAAAAGATATATTTAGAAATAAATTTTGCTCTGTAAACAACTTTTTTTAAAAACCTTAAATATGGTATCTTCTATGAAATTTATAGCTAACTCAAGTTTCAACTAGAAATTATTCCAAAAACACTAGCTTTAAATTAATAATAAATTAAGACGGTTTAGATAGGAAAGGAATATCTTTAATCAAAGCTCAAAAATTGGGTTTCTGTGCAAATGGGAGTCGATATGAAACATGTAACCTTCAGTTTTTAACAAAAATAAATAAACAAATAAAAATACAAAAGAGGCATAATATTTATAGTCTGAATCCTAACCAAATGGAGAAAGAAGAAGAAGAAAGAATGAAAGAAAAGAACAGAACAGAAAAGAAAACTGAAGTACAGGAGTTGACCTTCCTTGAGTGCATGTACAAATAAACACTCTACTGCACAAATTATTATTTCACGAAGGAAAAAATACTTTTGCGCACATAATGTTAAATAATAATACTTATAACACAAATAAAATATTTTTTTTTTCAAAATAAGCTTCTGACTTTGTTACTGAAATATTAACTTGTGTTAGTAAGAACAACCAAAACCTTCCTATAACCTTCATACTTTACACACTCCAGGGTCCCCCGTACCTACCACAACTCGTGGTTTAACCGGGATGGGACCCTGAAGAGCACTCTGATCTTTTTGATCCAGACCAAGGTCCGCGCAAACTCCAGAGGTTTCGCTTCACTTGGAGGACTTTATGACCACGACCCTTATTTAACGGTGGATGTTTGACCGGTTAGGATCGAACCCGGGACTCTTCGGTTACGAGTCAGACTCCTTCCCGATTGGACAACCACGGCCCCAACAGTCATGCTGCATGACTTAAGCTACCATGGTCAACAAAGGAATAACGGTGTTGGTTTAAAAGGATTATGAGGGAATCGTATTGTAGTATTGGTAGTATTGATGAGCCTCGCTGTTTACAGCCTAGTTTGTAAAAATTCGTCGTAAAAAAAGAAGTCCAGGAACTGAGCTCTCGTGAACTCACATGCAAATTAAGTTCTAGTAATGGCACTGTAATTGAATCGTTTATTTCGAAAAGGTAACATCTCTATTTTAATCTCCTCTGTCTCTTTAGAAAATTAAACAGCTCAAGGTTATATTTTTGAATGTCATAATCAATGAAAAAATGCCTTTAGTTAAGTACACAATTACTGCAATAATTTACCAAATAACCATTGATTATGACATTCAAAAATATAACAATGCGCTGTTTAATTTTCTAAAGAGACAGAGGAGATCAAAATAGAGATGTTACCTTTTCGAAATAAACGATTCAATTATATTGTGTAACATGTATTTCTGAACTATGCTTCGTCCAAATTCATCTGATTTATTCATTTTTTCAAGAAACCCAAGAAGAATTTAGACACCCCTTGCTCCATCCTAAATTTTTCCTTTTGGAGATTTTTTTTTCGTTATTTTCCCCGTATTTCCGCTGATTTGATTTGGTATCTAGTTCCTTTTCAATTTGTTTTGTTCAATTTCATATATTCTTCAGAATTATTCGCAGTTTCTTCTAGAGGACATTTCTATTTCAGTCAAAGTTTGTAAAATCCTATGAGAAAAAGTTCATTTTTTTAGCTTTTTTACTTTCCTGTTAAAATAAAATAATGACGAAAAATCTGGTATGGACCCCACAGCACTTCTTTCTACGTGTAAATTTCTAATTTGATTCCTTATGTGTTAAAATAGTGCTTAGAGTGAGCAAGATAATAATTCAAACATTTACAACCTCAGTTTTCCACGAATCAATGCAAAAATTTTTTTATAATGATTAATTTTCTAAATATCGCCGATTTTAACACCATTCAAGGGAATTTTCGCAAAATGTCACGAACAGCGCCAAACTGAGCCCAAATTCAAAAAATCATTTTTTTGCCAAATTTGTCGCCAAGCTGGCGTCAAACACTTGGAGACCAAAAGCTTGATGATATATTGCCAAGTGGTCTCGTCAATTCATATCACTTTAGTCTGCATTGAAATTAGCACTGATTTGCCGCAAAAAAGGGTAAAAGACCCTCTTAGTAACATTCGAATGTAACCACAAAGGGTGGTGCACAACTAGACCCTCCTCGAAAAAACCAAACTAGAAGCTTCTACGGCATACAGTTTTTAAGTTATGCGACATACATGCATAGATACATACATTCGCACATGCATACATACGCACATACATACATACGTACATACATACGTGACCTCCATGAGAAAACTCGTCGTAATTTACTCGGGGTTGGTCGAAAAGGATTTTTCGGCTGATTATATGTTGGTAGGTACATATGCACCTGCTGATAGGTCGAAAACACTACTCAACATTCATTCGGGGGTGAGCAAAATCAAAATTTCAACCGAAATTTGAGAGAATATTTTTTGCGTGATCACAATACTTGGTTTACTAAAAGGTAGCAAATTAAAAGCATTAAAATCGGCTTAAGGCATCAGAAAATATTGCCAAAAAAAAAAAAAAGTCAAAAAGGGGAAAAAAAATGAAGGAAATATTGAAAAATTAAAAATTGTAAAGTAGGGTTCTGATATGGGGAAAAATGTGTCTGTCGGTCGGTCTGCCTGTCCCCAATAATAACTTTTGAATGAACAGTCCGATTTCAACAAACTTTTTTTTGTTCGAAAGATCTTATCGAAGATACTTCATCCCAGTATTTAAATTTTCAATTTCAGCAATTTTACGTTCAACATAGAACCGTTAAAGCAACCTGTCCCTCTTAATAACTTTTGAGTAAACAGTCCGATTTGAACTTTCTTTTTTCCTTTCGTTCGGAAGATCTCGGCAAGGATACTTCATTCCCGCATTTATATTTTCGGTTTGAAAAATTTTTCTTTCAACATTGAACCGTTCAAGCAACCTCTCCTCACCTAATACCTTTTGTGTGAACAGTCCGAATTGAATAAACATTTTTGTTCAAAAGATCTCAGCGACTACACCTCATTTCCATATTTCACTTTTTGATGTGAACAATATTTTTTTAAATTTTGAACAGTTCAAGTCACTTAACAATAGCGCCTACGAGTAAATTTAAGACCAATATAGATCCAGAACTTCCAGGTGAAAATGCTCTTCATTAAGAATTAATGGAAAGTCTCTTTTTATAAGCTGTTTTAAGGAATCCGATTCTGACTCTCCGACTCCGACTCTTGTGCCATGGCAGAAATGCAGACTTGTAAATACCCCCCCCCCCCCAACCGACTTCTACAACAATAATTTTAGACACTCCGTCTTCGCCTATCTACTCCGACTGACGACTCCAACTTTTTGACTCCGACTCTGATTCCGACTTCGCAACTATGGCAAAAATACAGGCTCGGAAAAAATACTGATTTATTTTCTTAAAATTTTAGAGCCTTCGATTCCGATTCCGAATCATAGACTCCAACTCCGAGTCCCTGACTCCGATTCCGATTCCTCAGAAAAGACAGAAATGCAGTTTCGGAAAAATGATCGACTAATACGATTAGAATTTCAGTCTTTGACTGACTCCGCCCAACGACTCCGACAGATTACTCCGATTTTTCAACTGCAACTCCGAATCTTCGACTCTAATTCTGCATCAGAAAATATGATAGAATGTAGGCTTTGAAAAACAATGACTGATTCTTACTTTTAAAAGAAAGAACGGTGCAGTCGATTTTTTGTTAATTTATTTATTTGTTTTATTTTGTTTATTATTATTATTAGTTTTTATTTTTTTTTGACAGACGATTTTTTTTCTAATAAAAATTATTCATTTAAGAGAATTTTATTATTCGTTCATGTGTTATCTGAAGTATATATTCTTATTTTTACGTATTAGCAACGAATTAAGTTTTTTTTCGGTAAAATGTATTTTGATGTGCCTTCTGTTTTTGATTCTTTTTTGAAACCTAATAAGGACTTTTTCTGTGGAAGAAATATATTAGCTGCATTGTTTAAAAGGAACTTCAACTTTATTTATTCCTTTATTTACTTTCGTATTTAGGACTAAGTTTTGAATGCTAAAAAGTCTGTTTGACATGATTTGTAGTCTCAGATGAGCAAGAGAATATTGATCAGATGCTAGAATGTCGATGTAGGTATATGGGAAAGTAGGCTCGTTTAGTTCTTGACAGAACTTGTTGTATCTGTACTGTTTAAAAAAAAATGCAGTGCTACTAGAAACTCTCTAGTAAAATGGACTTCCATAAAGGGTTTTACACAGAAAAGATAATTGCAGCAGTAGGAAAATGTGGAGCAAAGTGAAATAGTTAAGATAGCTTATCTGTTTCAAAATGAACAAATTGAAAATGTGTTCTGAAAATTACTGTACATGAAGAAGGAATAATGTACATTGAAAAACTTGCATTGAAATATTATTTTTCAGTGTTTTGTAAATTATTTTGCACTTTCAAAAAAAAAAGGGGGGGGGGGCGGAATTTTTACCTCAAAAAAAATTTGGGACAAAGTGAAAAATAAAATATTTTGTAGTGAAATATTTTCTGTTTGATTTTCAAAAATATTTTTTTATCAAATGAATGTGTAGACAAGTGAATGAATTGATTAATTTTCGAACAATAAACGAATAAAAAAAATTTAATTAATTAATTAATATATGAGAAAAAAAGATTGCCTAAAATGGTGAATGGACTAGAAAATCAGAGAATAAATGAATAAATAAGTGATGTAATCAAGGAATGAATATGTAAACGAAGTGGGCTATTTTACTTTGCTTTGTGTACACTTGACAAATCGCAGTGAGCGTTAAGAAGCAAAACTTATCAAAAATAAACTAAATAAGTACAGTACTGAACATCAGTAAATTACAATTGATGCTTAAAATAATAATTACAAGACCTTCATCTTTTCATGATAACAAAACATATTTTGATGAATCACGAAATATAACAATATGTGTATCAAATCTTGAAAATGTGTTGTATTATTTTTTCGTTGATTTTTAGAACTATTTATTTTTTTCTGGAATTACCTACATGATAACGATTTTGGTTAAATTATTGCTAGATAGGTGACGCAGTAAACTGACAATATTTTACCATTTCACCTCGTCCCGTTATTTCTTTTTGCCCCACATTCCCCTATTGAAAAAATCGCTAAAAACCTTATTTACACAAAGATTCCTTGTAACGGTACAGCAAATTCTTTGGTAAGGCTCAATTTTGCTTTCAGAATAGCTCTATCATTTCTAGAAAAGTTTATGGAATTCCTGTTTTCTAGAGGTTTTCCAGTCGTAGGGTAATGTGGGACAAAGTGAAATAGTGGCGCAAAGTGAAATGGTGAAATGTTTTCACAGTTTGCAGCACCACCTACCAAGCAATATTTTGACGAAGTTGCTAGACATATAGTTGATTCCTCTCAAAAAATAAATAGCTCTAAAGATCAATGAAAAGAAGTGTACAAGGCGTTATCAAAATTCGATACACTTCTCGTAATGTTCGTGGTTTTATAAAAATATTTCTTACTATTATAAAATGATAAATTTTTTGTAATTATCATTTTAAGTTTTATTTGAGCTCTTCTGATGTCTAGTGCAGTACTTATTTAGTTTGTATTTAGCATGTTTAAATTTTAAATGTTTAATGTAATTTGTCAAGTGCACGCTGGCAAAGTGGATGGGGCGAAGTGAAATAGCACATTTCGTTTACTTATGCATTAATTTAATTGATTCATCTACATTCTTTTACTTATAAATTCACTTATTTATTCCTTCATTCACTCATTTTCTTATTTATTCTCTATTTTATTCCCTCATTACTTTTTCTCCTGTATTAATTAATTCATCATTTATTTATTTATTTATTCTTTTACTTTTTCATTCATAACTCATTTATTCGTTTATTTACGTATTCTTCTGATGGAAATTTCTGTTAATCATCAAATAGAATTTTTTTCATTTCAAAAATATTGTGTATTTCACTTTGCCCCATGTTTTTTTGAGGTGAAAATTTTCCACTCTTTTTTGAAGGTACAAAATAACTGCCAAAAATGAAAAGTAATACTTCAACGCAAGTTGTATTGCTAAATTCATTAGTTCTTCTTTATGTACAATAATTTTTGAACGAATTTCTAATGTATTCGTTTTGAAACAGGTACGCCACTCTCTTAACTATTTAACTTTGTCCCACATTCCCTATGTTTTTTTTCTAGTATAGTAACGATAGAGCTTTTTCTTAAGTAACGCTGTAAGATTACAGCTTCTGCTTAAATAAGGCTACTTAAGAAGAAGCTGCATCGTTTCTTGAAAAGTTTTATGAAATCCCAATTTCCTAAAGATTATCTAGTATTAACGCATTTTTTGAAGGGTTTAATTCTCTAATCTTAGTCTAAATTTTTGTTAATCTAATCTGCGTAATTATTTCATAAAATAATTGTCTTTCATTTCAAGCCATGTTTAGTCTTCTATCAAATAGTTACCACTGTATAACCAATTGCCACCTCAAGCCAAAATATCCTCGCCAATAAACTACCCACCAAAGAAATACCACCTCTTTCTTGCTCCGTTCGTTTAAAATTCCAGGAAAATGTGGCACACATCTTCTGAAATATTGAGCCCCGAAGGACCCTCTGCTTATTTTGATAGGATATTTTTGAATTTTCTCTCTGCAAAGCATTCCTCTAGCGTAAGCCGCATGGGGTGTAGAAAAAAGAATCTATCGGCTGCACGACTTAAAAAAACGCGAAGAGGAGCCGCGTCCTTGAACTAGGCCTGCTTCGGAAGATAATTTCGAAATGTATTCAAAGGGCGGGACTTTTTTGCAGCCTACATCGGAGAGAGGAATACAATGTGAAGGACACTTGCTTGCTTTAAGTATGCGTATCAATATGAATACAATTCTTTCCTCCTGTTTTGAAGATCCTTGCGGTTTTTTGCGTCAGTTTAAAAATAGTTTGGATTTAAAAGAGTTATTTATATGGAATCCAAATTGTTCCATGAATTTTGAAAAACCTTTATATATCTTTTTTTCTATACAGGGTGGTCCTAAACTCATGGTACAAACTTTTAGGGTAGGTCAAGGGCATTGTAACAATGACTTTTTGTATAGGAATGTATAGTCGCAAGTGACGCGGTGAGTCGTAAACAAGAGAAATAAAAGGAAAGAAAAATGGAGGGATCAGTTGGTATCATTGCCAGTAGAGGGCAGTAGATGTCCAGCCGCTGTTGAATATGATGCATCGCAATGAGGAAAAGCGCCATTCTCAATTGTGCTGCCGTAGAAGATGGGTGACTTCACGAATTCAGAAAAAGCAGACATGCATTACATGTACGGTCGTGCAAATGGTAACGGCAGAGCTGCGTTACGAATGTATCGCGAGGAGTATCCTGATCGCCGAATGCCGGATCACAGAATTTTTCAACGGTTGCATCGTCAACTTTGTGAAACAGGTGGCTTCGGCGTCAACAGACATGACACTGGTCGATTAAGAGCTGTACGCACTCCAAGGCTGGAAGAAACCATCTTGAACATTGTGGCTGATAGACCAGAGTCAAGCACAAGAACTGTTGCACATAACGTAGGTGTGAGTCATCAGACTGTAGGCAGAGTGTTAAGCGAAAATCGCTTACACCCCTTCCATTTTCAGAAAGTACAAGCATTGAATCCCGCAGATTATCCTCTCCGCGTGAACTTCTGCCAGTGGATGATGCAGAAATGCGCATTGCAGCCGGATTTCGTAGATCATGTGCTATTTACAGATGAAGCCACATTTTCACGCGAGGGTGTCTTTAATGCGCACAATTCCCATGTGTGGGCAACCGATAATCCACATGCAACGCGTCCACATGCGTTTCAACAACGTTTCTGTATTAATGTGTGGGCTGGTATTGTGCACGACTTTTTGATTGGCCCATACTTGCTACCCACGCGACTAAGTGGCGAAAGCTATCTTATTTTTCTGAAGGAAGTGTTACCACAACTGCTGCATGATGTTCCGATCGCCATTCGTAACCGCATGTGGTTTCAGCACGATGGGGCGCCAGCACACTTCAGCATTAATGTTCGGAATTATCTGAATACCACGTTTGGTGCTCAATGGATTGGGCGTGGTGGACCAGTCCCTTGGCCGCCCCGATCTCCCGATTTATCGAGCCTCGATTACTTTTTCTGGGGACATTTAAAGAATCTTGTTTATGAGACTCCAGTTGACTCAGATGAGGATCTCGTCGCTCGCATATCTGTAGCTGCTGCAAGTGTGCGTGAAATGCCAGGCATCTTTGAACGTGTACGCCAATCGCTCCACCGACGCTGTCAAGCATGTATCGCTACTGGTGGACGCAATTTTGAACACTTAATGTAAATATGACAATTGTCAACAACGCTTTGAATAAAATCTTTGTTTTTCCTTTCGGCTGTCATTTCCCCTGTTTACGCCTCACCACGTCACTTGCGACTATACATTCCTATACAAAAAGTCATTGTTACAATGCCCTTGACCTACCCTAAAAGTTTGTACCATGAGTTTAGGACCACCCTGTATATTACAGAAACTCTCGATTATCTGTGGGGAGGATTATCCGCGAGGGTCTTGGGGAAAACAGTTCCTAGTTAACTTTATTCTCGCAGAGCAAAAATTTCGTGTCAAGAAACAAACACAATTGACTGCTTTTTTCGAAAAAGCACGAATTTAAATGTTTTTTTTCCTTAACATTTCTTACCCAAGAGTGTGGTGTACTTCATCCAATAAATTATTTTACCTGGGTGTTATCGTAAGTACCACTTCTTTATAGATTTTATGTGCTTGAGAATATCAGATACACATATTTTTTTACGCTGTACCTATCATCACTGAGTATACATATCAACGTTTTATGTGCAATGCAATTATTTTTAAGCAAAAGACATTTTGTATCTTCTTTACCCCTTATTTTATAACTCTTTCAGATTATACACGATACCCGTGCCACCCAATTCCGCGGATAATCGGGAGTCCCGGCTCTATTCCCAATGTATCATGCAAAAGTGGACTACTTAAGGAGTAATCTATCAATAAAAAATGCATTGGAGCTAAAATTTAACTTTTAGGTTTCCAGAAATAGTATGAAAAACCTCACATTTTCGCTATTCAGTCATATTTTAAGAATATTTACTGTGCAGTTAAGGAGCGTTATGAAGTGTTCCCAAGTAGCACACTTCGTTTTTTAAAGGGTGTAAAATGGTTATTAACGTTGTGACAACCGATTAAAAACGTTTAAACGTTTTTTGTGCTACCTGAGTTTGTTACTCCAAAGAAAGTCAGCAAAGAACATTCACACTGAAATACCGACAATAGGTGAGAACATTGCTGTTTTTTCTTTGGAAAAACAGAAACTTCATACCGATCCTCAACTGCAGTTGTGAAACTTGCTTGAGCCTCTGCCATGTTATCTTCTATCTCGAATAATAAAGTGGAAAACGACTTACATTTAAAAATTACAAGGTAACAAGTTTTCTTATGGTAATAACATTTTTTTCGATTTTCAACCAGAGAGGGGCAAAGCTGTGAACTTTTCAGCACCTCCTTGTACACCTCATATTCAAAATATTAGAATAATTGAGAAAAAGTGATAAAATGGAAATAATGTAATATTCCAATATTTCTTGATATATCTAAGAATTAACCTTTTCGTAGACGATGCATAACTTTCCAGGTCCTTTTGCGCTCATGCAACCCCAAGTCATCTCACTAGCCACACTAGCAGCAAATTTCACCGGGCGTTTAAGACATTCTTTATCAAATGCTTCTTGCTGCATTCTCCAAACTCCAATACCTTGATGCCCATATGAAACACAAAACATACTTTTATGACTGAATGATATTTTTTTCCAATCGTCTTCGCTCCATAAACGTCTTGATTTACACCGATTCAATCTTGTACGTTTTTGTTTCATAATCATGAGAGGTTTTGTTTTCGGTGCACGCGATTCAAAATTAAATTTATGAAGACGTCTTAATGTTGTCGACATAGAAACTTCAATTCCTCCATCTTTCCATTTTCGGTGTAAGAATTTCACACTTTTGAAACGGTTTTTCTTAACCATACCTTTCAGTTTCTTCTCATCTCTAGCAGATGATTTTGGTTTTCGACCGCCATTTTGGCGATTAATTTGAAAATTTCCATTCTTCAAATACTGTGTTAGTATATTGCTACCGCTTGATTGCGAATAGCATAAATAATTTGCAATATCACATTGATTTTTACCGTGCCGCACAGTGGAGTATTTGAGTGAAAATCCTGGCCAAAAGTCGAAAATTGAAAAGTTATCCGATTTTTATGAAAATTTATTTTATAATAGTTGATTAACTGGTGCATCGATTGGCACCAGTTTTGGAAACTTGAGCCTCATACAACTGCTCATAGCCTCGGTCAAAGATGAAGTTTCCGTGATAATTTTCGCTTTTTTGTTACGTTTCAGCCTAATTATTACGTTTTAATGCAGATTTTTTTGTGGCGTTATAAATGAATGGAATAAAACCAAACCAGTTTTACTGGTTAGAGAACTGTCAGGGCCTTGTGTTAAATTTTGATTCGAAGTAAATAGTTTTATTTTTTGTCGTCAAAAAAAATAAATAAATGCTTGGTGCGAGAAATTTTTAATGGCTTTTTCCCAAATTTAGAACTAGTGAAAGCTTTTTAAGTGGTTGCCGCGCTTTGTCGCGCTATTTTGAAAGTTGGAGCGTATTTGTGAAAGTCTCATGTGCTGATTTCTGCAAAAAAATGTTCCGCAAACAGTTGCCATTTTTTTATATGATTTTTTGAATAAAATGTATAATTTAATCATTTTGGACAAGTCTTGATATTAAAACGAATTTGGCAATGAAAATTTAATAAACTTGTAACTCGTGATCATTAGCATTATTGAATAGGTGGTGAATCAAAATAATAAAGCACAAAAAAAGCAATAAAATTTCAGACACGTGTTTCAGGGTTACGAGAAACTCCTTTATCAGTACATAAAGATGTGAGCCTGGAGTTGAGATTCAACGAAGTAATTTCAAAACGCTATTTTTATATGCATATTTTTTTGCATTGATTGTGCCATTGAAACATATTCATGCAATTTTATAACTGTTCGTGAGTTAGATTATTAATTTTTTTATGTACGCTAATCCGTCAATCAATTAAAATAGTTTTTTCTCACTGCGAAGTTTTTTTTCCCTTTTAAATTAAGATAACTTGAAAATACCTTTATATATCATGTTTTTCTTTCTTTATCATTGTAGAAAATTATGTGACGGGGGGCGTAGGGGGGGACGTATTTTCCCGCTTATATATAGTATGTTAGTAAATTTCTTTTCTAGCGCATTTCCTATCGATATCATTGTTGCTTAAGACGTTTTACCTACTCACTGTGAAATAGAAAGAACTCATATTAAATTTGAGTCCTAAGTTTCTATTCGCAGAATTCTTAGTGGGAAACATCACAGTGCTATGTAAACTGTTTTGTGCATAAAAATCGACTCAAGGAATGGGTACTATTCGCTTCCATATGAGTGTATCCAAGCTTGAGCACATTTCACTACTAACGACATTGGTCCCCCTCACCAAGGCCCTGCACCTGCACTCTTGAAATCGGATATCTACGTCCAGTCAGAGATAGGGGGAGGAAGGAGAAGACCACTAAGAAACAGAGGAACGTAACATTACGAACTACTATCATTGAAGAATCACACGCGTCATTTTTGAGCTCCTAAACCATGGAATACTTCAATGTTGAAAATGTCCACCAATATTTTTTAAATTATACGGAATCTACCAAATTTCAGAGGTAAATAGTGCTCATTATTGCGGGGGCATATTGTGCGTAGGCATATTGTGCATATTTTACTTAAAATACGTTCAAAATGCATACTTGCCTTTTCATTCAAACTTTTGTTGTACCACATTAAGAAAAATTATATTTTCCAGAAATTTTAAAAGTTCATACTTTGATACAACATGAAAAGTTGTTACTTTACCTTTTTCTGGAGGAAGGGAAGGGGGGGGGGACACATCAATGGATGTCACCCTAGTTACAGTAGTCATAGTGTTTTTTTTTTTCTTGTGCATGGTTAACTTAGTATTTTAACGATTATAACCGATCGATTAAGTACTAGAATTCAGAAAAGAAAAAAAAAAGGTTCAAATTTGTTTTGCACAGAACACTGGGCTATGTAAACAGCATTTTTTTCTTCAATAAACAAGTATTAATTACGGTGCATTCTTTCAAATGACAAGAAGTACATTGCATGAAATGCGCTTTCTTATTCCATTTTTGCTCTAAACTAGATTTTGGCAAGTAGCCAGCTGTTCCGGTAGGAACGTTCCTGAACGAAAATCGGTGAAAATATTTCTTTCACCTCTTTATAAAAAAATTCATTAAAAATCAATGGAGCAAGATAACTTCACCGTTTTTGCTTTAAATGAAGGTGAAATGTTTATATTGTATCCTTGAAAAGTTTCAGAGCAATAACACCATTAGATTCTCGGATGCATGAATTTTAATTTACGTTGATTGATAAATTAAAAAACGTCGAAAAAGTGACCTTTCTTTGAAAATTCTTGGAAAATCGGGAAATTACGTTAGAGCTTCAAACAATTTAGACTTTTAAAGACATTGCTTTGCTCTTTCTGGTGATGTATTGTTTTTCTTCCTACGTTTGCTAGAAACCTTTTTACGGTCGTAAACTCGTAAAAGTCTAAAACATAGATAAAACATTAAATAACTTTTTTTCTAAATTAAATTTTTAAAATCGAGCTTTAGGTTACGACATCTGACCTTTCAGAGAACTTGTGTACCAAGTGTCTTAGCTGTAAGCTGGATAGCTTCGCTATACAGCGCACAAACGCACAGAACGGTATTCCCTTCAGAAGAGCGAGAATTCCGAAATAGTTTTGGCCAGGATTTTCAGTCAAATACTCCACTGTGTGCCGGTACAAATCCACTCTACACAGTTTAATCGATTCAGGAATATCCCTCACACGACCCGTTTCAAGATCGAAAATCAAACAAACTGCAAAGAGATCTCAACTTTTAAATAAAATCGTCTGCATTTTATCAATGATGCCACCTTTTATCATGAATTAGTGATGATGAAATAAGAATTAATGTGAAATATTCTAATATTTTGAACCACTTGAAAAAATATTCTAATATTTTGACGTTTCAAAATATTTTTTTTTCTATTCATCTCTTCAAATATGATATTAATGTCATGATAATAAATAAGTTTAATCAACAATAAGTCTTAAATAAAATCGTCGTTTTCATATTTGCATTTCAAGACATTGCATTACCAATCGATGTTTTCAATTTGTGAAAAAAAAAAAAATCATTATTCTAATATTTTGAATATGAGGTGTATTAAACCTCAGAATAGTTCTATGTTATTCTACAAATTTCAATCTTAGCGTTTGAATTTTTTATTAGAAATAAAGCAATTCCGCTCTGATAATCTCAATGAAAATTCTTAATTTTAAGCACCTAACTGCACAAATTAAAAAAAAAATGCAAACAATTAGTTTAACTACGAACGAGTTGATCATTTCATAGAAAATTGCACTGATTACTCCCGAAATGACAAAAGATGTCATTGCACTGCGTTTGCTGACACGCAGTAAACAAAGAAGATAATTGCATTTTCACAACAACAGCAACTGTGCAAAAATAAAGCTTTTGCTCTAAACATGTCGTCAAACATCGTATTTCGACTTGCGCCGGAGTTCAATATCAGAAACACAAACCCCCCATTCGATTCTTACCTTACCGATCGTCTGACTGCGAATCCCGCTCGCTCCTCCAAATAGAACCTTCAGTGCACCCTTGGCATTGATCTAGAAGAGCCTGTTCTATGCCAGAAAAGACAGCCGACGTAAATAAAAAGGTATTTTTTATGTATAATCTGCCACCAATCAGGAAGGTCCTCAGAAGTTCTTTGTTGACAACACAGGGAACTAAATACGATTGCCTTCGATGATTTCATGAGAAATACTCCGATGCCATTTTGGTCGACAAAATTAGGACTTAGGTCACTGTTTCTTATTTCTTCTTCTTTTTCCAATACATGTCTTGGAAGATTTCGACTTTGTGAGCGCAATTGACGATTAAAATATTGAAATAATTCGATTCATGATCGAATGAATTGATTTGATGAATGTTGTTTCCTTCTCCAAAATCATGATAATAACCAAGTACAAAAATCGATTGCTGATGATAAAATATAAAAATTCCATCGAAATAATTGCTTCCTGTGATCATTTTTGAGCCATTTACATTTAATTCGAATTTGCAGTTACGAATGTAACTGCCGAACGTCACGAAATATTGTCCTTGTTCGAGACTGGTGGACTTTTTTTACGGCAAAATTTAATGATTGAAACTGAATAAATTCTTTTTCGTTTAAAATAGGGGGAAAAAGTAGCAGAACATATGGTCACATTTTGAGTCATGATTTGGCGTTTCTTTTTCTACATAAAGATATAACTCAAAGTACTTTTATTTTCTGCGCTTTTGTTTTTCGTACATGGATTAAAACAATTAAAATGCAAAAGTTTTTTTTTTCTTTCTTTTTTTTTGGCACCTCGACAGAAAAAAAAGAAAGATGCATATACATTTCTAAAGCGCTCATAAATGAGCATGAAAGATAGTTCTCCTTTAACTATACATGACGTAAAGCAACATATCTTTCAAATCACGATTGCACGAAATAATGCAAAGCATGATAAATGAAACTACGCAGTTGAAAAATCTAATTATAGAAACATCGGGCAGAATCGACGAGAAAATTTTTAAAATATGTGCAGTAACAAACTGTTTAAGTCTTCTTATGTTTGCTTTTCAAAAATCATAAGAAATACCAAGTCCTAAATCAGTTCACGAAAGTTTCATAAAACAAGAATATAATCTAATTTAGAGTCGTCTTTAATAGCGGTAATTACTTGTGTTTTCTTTATGGTATGATTTTACAACAAGTCTCATCTTAAGCCGCTTTTTGAAGCTTTAAAATGATTTGCAACTTGGAAAAAAAAAACCTTTTAGTAGTAACCTATTTCATATCGCCACATTAGAAATAAAAATCAAAAATTAATCGGGACAATTTATTTAAAACTTTCATATTTCTCTTTCGGGATATGATTATATTTTTAGCAGGGGTGCCCATCCCTCCCAAGCTCAATGGCGCAAATCCCCCCCCCCTCAAAAAAAATTACAACCCTCTTGTGCTTTTTATTTTTTTTTACCCCTCTTTTTTTATTTGTTTTTGTATCTAATTTATTTATTTTTTATACATTATTTATTTACTTTTTTAAATTATAACTACTATTTTTTATTTATTATTAATTTTTTAGAAGTACTAATTATGCGCAGAATAGAATCGCTTTTTTTCTCTTCCAGACATTCTAAGCACACACACACAAAATAAATAAATAATAAATAATAATAAATTAATAAAAGAAATAATCTAAATTAAAAAAATAAATTAATTAACAATTTTTCTTTTAAAAAAAGCAGTAAATAATTTAAATTAAAAATATTAATAAATAAACAATTTAAATAAAAAATAAATAACTAAATTAATTTTAAGCCCCCCCCCCCCCCCCAAATGATGGCGTAACTTACGTCATAATCCCCTCCCCCTCGTGGGCACTCCTGATTTTTAGCATAGTCGGGTTAAAATCCATCTTAGAGCGTGACTCAAACCGAAACATTTAATGAGCTCTTTTTAAAATACTTTTGTGTCATGGAGAAAACATCCTCGCTTTGCTTATTAATGCTTCAATAATTGCAGTTTTCTCTATTGTATCAGATTTAATAAAATGTCTTTAGTTTTATAGATCATCCAACAAAGTCGAATGTTGAATTTGAATTCTTTATACTGACAATCCCCTCCAATGAAATGCCCATGAAAACTTAAAAAAGATGAAAGCGAAGCAGAATGTTAATAAAAGTATTAACTAATTCAAAAATAAGAAATTAGCATTTAAACTTAAATCTGAAGAGTTCTCTTTTAAAGTTTCGATGGGGTCTAAAACTTTCTGTGCAATAGTTTAAGGTTGGACTTTTTCTTTTTTTATTATTTATTTTTTATTTTTTATTATTATAATTTTATTAAACAAGAACTGCCTAAGGGCCTTATTTTTTCTTTACTTAACTTTTTATCATTATTCAGAAAAGGTTAATTGCTTAACCACCAAAAACGCTTGGTTTTCCATGCGAAAAAAAAAAAAAAAACTTTTGCTATTTTTATTTTTTATTTTCATTTGTACTTATATTCATGGAGGCTTTATTAAATTTAAACTTTTATTTAAATCTAAGCAATTCCCCTTGGCACATTTACCAGCTCACAATTGGTCCAGGCTCATGCCGCTCTCCATTCTCACCCAATGAAAGGACAGGAAGGTAGGGGGCTCCGCCCCAGCAGGTACTTCCAAGTACATAAATGACTTTCGTCCTAGTTTAATGTTCATATGAAAATGTTATTACTCTTTAGAGAGAAGGAAAGGCTGAAAAACTAAAAATAAGCATGTAGAATAAATTGTATGTAAAAAGTTACTGCATTTTAAAATCTTTGATACTGTCAATAAAGATGAAGAAATTAAAATAAATTTTCAACAAAAAGTTTATTTTAAAATCTGAAATTTTAGATTTCATTTAGTTGCAATAAAAATGCTTCATTTAAATTGAACCATAAAATATTAGTAACAGTAGTTGTATTAGCGGATCTTTAAAAATAATCTTATTTGAAGGTGAAATCTTACCGACTTTCCGCTTCATCTGGGCGATTGCAATCGTATCGCTGTTGTGAAGAGAATATTCGAAAAGAGAAGTCATTTTTTTAAATAAAATATTATATTAGAAATAACTATTTACATTTCGACGATTTACAACTCAAACTGCAACAAAATCAGTTCAGAATGTTCCAACAAGACTCAACTGTGTCTATTCGTTTCATCAATTTTTATTATTATTTTTTTTTTATTTCATTCTTCACTTCATTTCAGTTCATTTCATTTTATTCAAACCAAGAAAAGGCTAAAATTAATCAGCAGACGATCGAACGCTCAGTTGTAAGAGTAGTAAATAACGCGGATAAAGTACAAATATAACTATTGCAGACGCATGTTTTGGGGTTTCAAGGAACTCTGTTTTCAATGCACAGAAGAGTGAGCTTTTGCAGATGACTTTGCATTTAAAAGCATTGAAAAAAAAAAAAAGTTCCTTGAAACCCCGAAAGTCGGGTCTGCAATGATTGCTTATTTATGCTATATCTACATTGTTTATTGCTGTTACTTTGTTGCACAGCGATATTTCATCATTTCATCAATACTATTGCTGAATGATATTTCACTATAGTAATAAGAAAATAATATTGAATCCTAGTCCTTTTGAACTACGTTTAAGAAAAATATTTTTATTTGAAACTATCTATTTTTTTTCAGTAAATCTATTTGTATGCGTCTTAAGAATCAATTCAACTAAATAACATTTTTTTTAAACTCACAATTGAAAAAACTTTAATGATTTCTGAAACTTTAAAACTAGTACAGTTTTAACAACTTATTTATTTAATGTGGAGACTTAAAAATATGCCATGGAATCCGTTTTTTCAATAAAACGAAACACCTGGTCATTTGTGAAGTAATACCTAGTAAAGAAACCAAAAGAGTAATCCAGTTGGCAAACACAGCCAGAATTTACTTTCCTGTTGAGCAGTCGGAACAGTTTTTTATGTACATACACTACTACATGAGGACTAGCAATGAGTGTTTAAACTAGCTTTTCTGGAAGGTTGATTGATCTCCCAAACCCTTCTCGCTGCTCCCCGAATGTTAGTTATTGTTGTCCTTAGCATAAATTTACAATAATCATGAGCTACCGACAGATGGCCTCACAATTCATCGACATTTCCACAGTTTGGATAGGCTGATGGAGAAGAAGGACTCTTTTTATCTAGCTACATATACCCATAGTAAAATGCTTTACAACCGACTACAGAAATTTCGTACCCATAAATTTACCAAGCACGTGTGGTGTGGCTCGGTTAGAGAGATGATTGACCTTGGACGCGTTCACTTATAAAGCAGTGAGTAACCACCCCTAAGCAAGGGCTAAGGCAGGAACATGCAATACACCGCCAACCCTAGGGCATAATAAGCCCGAAACTGCAGTCCATGGATCGAAATGAACGGGTTCACTTATGTTTGGGTTAAAAGAGGAGACATTCTTAAATTGGTGCAAAGACAATAATCTTATCGGCAACGCAAACCGGCTTTTTTTCACCATATTTTAACAAATTGAATCTTTTAAAGTTTAACCTATCGGGTGTCATGCTATCAGAGCCAGACTACACCCCGCATGTACTCGGTGGTCTCGGAACCCCATGGACATCAAACCCCCGATCCTACGATTGCTGGTCATTTGTCATAACTAGGGGCGCCCCGAACTAAAATTTTTGAGAGGGGGGGGGATTTATCAATTTCCCGAGTGAAATTCCAATTTTACCGAATGATAAAATACAAGCATGCACACATGTCGTACATGCATAACATTTAGTGAGAAAAAACATTAGGCATTTTTGAAAAAACAATTCTAAAAACTAAAAGGAACAAATAATCTCAATGTTTCAATGTTGTCTTCAGATTGCCGAATCGTTAGCAAAATGTGCCGGGGCCGTGGTAGCCCGATCGGTAAGGCGTCGGATTCGTGACCGGATAGACCCGGGCTCGATCCCAGCCGATCAAAGATCCACCGTCTTGATTAATGGTGGCTGGGGGACGTTAAAAATATCGTGGTCACAAAGTCCTCCAAATGAAACGATACCTCTGGGGGTGCTGGGCCAAGGGTTTGCTCGGCCCTTGGTTATGGTTCGAAAAGAACAGAGCGCTCATCAGGGCCCTATCCCGGTTAAACCACGAGTTGTGGTAAGTACGGTGGGGATCCTGGAGTGTGTGAAGCGAAGTGAAGCAAAATGTGCCGAATACGGAAATTATTGGGAGGTCACAGTGACCTCCCATCGGGGCGCTCCTGGGCAAAACCACCCAACTCCCCTCTGCCTGTAAACAGACAAGTTAAGCAATGATTACCAGAGTCTGCGAATTTTCCTTAAATGATTTCGGTCGGTGTGACTCCAATCTAAAAACATGTTTCCATGTTCTAAAATGTCATCCACACTGATACATATTTTTGAAACGTAATTTTCGTCTGGCGTCGAACTTAATTCCACATTTCCAGTCACGTCACCGGCCACACCCTCTGAGCAGCTGCAGAGTGACTTCCTAGGCGCTCAACTATTCATGATTGCGTTACTATTTGACGAGGGAAGATTAATAAGTGGTATCGATCTGACACCGTTCAACCATTGGCATAATTTGCATTCCAGCTCACCTCTCAACTCTTGTACTTTTTTCTCTCCTTCAACTTTATATGCAATGAGCGGGTACATTTGCTTCACTTCAACTTTATGTCTGATATTTCGCATATTAACCCATTTATGCCCAAGTTTTTTTTTTAACAATTTTTTTCCATTTTTATCTGCTTAAAACTCTTACTTGGGATGGTTTACATATATTTTAGGCTTAAAATAGTTCGCCGTTGCCATATTTATTAATGTCAGCAAAATACGACCTTACTTAGACTTTAATTTTGCAAAGTAACATTGCAGAAGGCATCTGTGATCCATTTTAAGCAAATCGTTTTAAAATAGTTTAATTTTATGAAAAATAAGTTCGCAAAAAAAACTTACTTTCTGTGGCTACCCATGCTTGACTGATTTGTCTGAAAATAGCTGTCAATAAATAAACTCTGATGTCCAAATAGTGACTCTAACTGGTTTTCTCAAGAAGAAGGACTATTTAACTTGTGAAAATGATAGTAAAATGATAGATTTAGTAAAATGATATACCCATTACAGGTTTTTGTATGCAGTAACTAACAAGCGTCCCGTTTTTAGACTACTGGGCATAAATGGGTTAAACTATATAAAACTTATATAAATGGGTTCCACTTGACAGAATGGGACATTTGGTGCTGTTTTGTCAGTAGATTTTGTTCTATAAATACAAATAAAATATGCTAGGAATTGTTTTGTTACTAGCAACGGCAAAGATTTGTCATTTACTAATTACATGGAAAATTTAAAATAAGTTATTTGTTTGAAAACAACGGAATTTAAGCATTACAATGCCTGAAAAATACGCTAGGATTTTTTTTGTCGGTAGAAACAGCAAAGATTTGTCATACGAATTACGTAGAAAATTTAAAATTAGTTATTTGTTTGAAAATAACCGAATTTTAAGCATTAAAATGCCTGTGACGGAATGGGACTCGTATGAGTCCCGTTCCGTCACAGGCATTATATTGCTTATCCTTGAATCATTTTCTTTAAAACTATGAACTTTTGACTTTCCATGTAATTCTCATGACAAATCTTAACTGTTGCTACCAACAAAAAATTCCTAGCTTGTTTTATTTGTATTTATGAAACAAAATTTGCTGACAAAACAGCTCCAAATCTCCCGTTACGCCACGTGGAATGGCCCAGACTATTTACGTGTAAACGCAAGTTCTGACGACTTATGAGCTTCCACGTTTCTTAGGGGACGTGCACAAATGTTATCAAGGTCTTGGGCACCCCCTAACTTAAATACTTAAATTATTGAATTTCAATTTGCCGAATGAAACTTCGAAATTTACTAAATGACATAATGCATCAATTAAAAATTGTAATATTGAATGCTTTCAATAAATTGCCGAATTTTCAGACAAATTTGCCGAATAAGGAAACTTTTGAGAGGTTACAGTGACCTCCCATCGGGGCGCCGAAAGGAGGAAAACTCATTGGAAAATTGTGAGAGCCTGAGACAAAAGGGGGAATGAGCAACAACAAATGTGACTCGCACATATTTTTTATTTCAATATTCTTATAAAAAAACTGAGGCTAGAGCAGGGAAAGGGTAGAGGAAGTGTGACACTGTGTGACCGAAGAGGGAGGAGGGAGACAATTTCTTTAAAAAAAAATGCGTGACATTATTTATGAACACCCCTTATGTTAGAAATTAGAAATTCAGCTTTTTTGCTACCTATGTGTTCGTCTTTTAAACTCTGTGCTTAAACTTTTCATCCTAAAACGTGCGTCTGAAACATACTTCGTTTACAGACGATTAAGTGCCCGACTTTTCAAAAGAACATCATTTAAACTGATAACGCGTCCTGAGAATAAATTGTTTAAAGTATTGTTTTCGTCTATTTCACTATTTTACAGACAAGTATTTCACTGAAAAAAAAGAAAAAAAACCTAAAAAGTTGAATTTGTTTAATGAATACTGTTTTGCATTTTTCATCAATCAAAGTGCATTTGTATTGCTCTGATTGTGTGTGTGTGTGGGGGGGGGGGACTGCTTTGATAAACATTGTAAATAATGATAGATGTTGCTCTATGGTGATCTTATATTGAGGACTAACTATATTATTATAATTTTTATTCATTTTTTTAAAGTTTGAAACAACAATTTTCTAAATTTACTTGCCTTTTATACTTACTCGTTTATAATGTAGGTATAAGTGCCATTGTTTCATACCTATTACACTTTTACTTTTAAAATCGAGAGTCAAGTCTCTTCCAATCTTTCTCATTAACAGTTTTAGGAGAGATCTTAATAATTTTACTGTTTTAGTAAGGCGGGTACTCTAAAAAATCGATATTTTTATTACTGGGAAGAAAAAAAGTTTAATTAATTAAAAGGCATGATTCCTACCTTTTATGCGAGCTGCAAGTATTGTATTTTTTTAATATTTTTTACTTTATCACTTAACTTTTCTCTGGGTGAAAGGAGAAATTCTTGTCAAAATCTAACTTCGTGGCTTAATTGTGCGCACAATTGAAGGGCTTGCTGCAAAAAGGAGGTAGCTGCATTTTCAATGTCTTCAAAATGTCTGCATTAAAGCTTATAGCAGAAAATGGCATTCTAAAAGTTTCTTAAGTTTCATGAATCCTCTTGTATAACTGTACCGAGAAGTATACAAGAGGATTTTTTAAAATATTAGAACAAAAAAGGTGACCTTTATTTTAAGTTCTAATAGAGAGACAGACATTTTGAAGACATTGAAAATGGATCTACCTCCTTTTTGCAGCAAACCCTTCAATTTCTTTCAGATGTTGATAATTCTCCTTTGTGTTAAGAAAAAAATCATGTAAAAAGTATGTGTATGTATTTAAGAAGCAAAATTTCTAATGTTTACGTAGCTAACACAAGCTATTAATAATATACATTTCGTTTTCTGGAGCTCCCCGAGCTTAAATTTTTAGGAGAGCAGAAATTCTTGATATCTCGAATAGAACTTCAATACATTGAAAATGGATTTACCTCCTTTTTGCAGCAAGCCCTTCAATTTCTTCCAGATGTTGATAATTCTTCTTTGTGTTGAGAAAAAATTCATGTAAAAAGTATGTGTATGTATTTAAGAAGCAAAATTTTTAATGTTTACATAGCTAACGCAAGATATTAATAATATACATTTCGTTTGCTGGAGCTCCCCGAGCTTAAATTTTTAGGAGAGCAGAAATTCTGGATATCTCGAATAGAACTTCAAGTATTGCCGAATGATAAACAACGGGTACACACACATTAATACATCCAATGAAAATAGACACTCGGGCATTTGAAAATTGCAGTTAAGTCCCATTTGCCGAATAAAGAAATATTTCGAAAGTAACAGCCACCTCACGCAACTTCCAGGGTAAAACTAAAGTATAGCACAAACAATATAACTAACCGGAATAAAACATTATACTTTCTGAAAAGACAAAAATGAGTCGCAAAACAAAAACTTACATAAAACTAAATCGTAACAAAAATTTCGGGGTATCGTTTAAAAAACAAATTTAGAAATACGACCATGGATATAACCCTTCCAATATTATTCGTATTGTATAAGTAGCAACTACAAATGCCACCTGTCTCTGGTAGCGTTTTAAATATAAAAGTAGGGATGCACCGATTAATCGGCAGTACCGATTAAACGGCCATAATCGGCCACTTTGCTGATTATTAATAATCGGCAAAATCGGGCTGATCAATCGGCGGAAAAAATATTTTTTAAATATTATTTTTTAAGTAAAACTTTACTAAGAAATTATGATGAATAATTTTATTAACAGTAATAATTATCCTCACCGTTGATGTAAAGTTTTTAAGGCATTAATTCTCCTATTTTGAATAAAAATACATATAGTTAATGTAGCAACATTTTTCATGTGTCGATACTTTTCTCCTTGCTTTTAGACAATCTTCCATTTTCACGAAGAATAAAAGTCTTGAATTACATAGCTACTAATAATTGAAAAATTGAAACTGAAAGAACTTCAAAATTGGATTGCTCACCACACAGACTCCCCTCCTTTTTTTTTTTTGAATTTTCATGTCTAGTTTACATAATTAGCAATGTGTTAATGCAATATTATTGACAATAATATGAAAATTAGTTCAGAGAAATTTGATAAAATTCTGAAATTATTTTGGGAAAATTAGGAAAATGGAATAAACAATTAGGAACTATTTCAAAAGTTAGAATTGTAAAAAAAGCGAAGAAAAAACTGTAACGGTGAAATTGGTAGTACTGAAAACAACCATTTTAATCATTAATCGGCTTGACCGATTAATCGGCCGATTATCAACTGCCGATTAATCGGTAATCGGTAATCGGCCAATTTGCTTATCGGTGCATCCCTATTTAAAAGGTTAATTTTTTATTAGTTTTAAATCTTTCAAATCTTTGGACTAAAGCTAGAAACTCAGCTATGCAAATGACACATGTCTCTGTAGCGATTTCAATTCATAAGGTAAATATTTTAAATCTTCGGACTAAAATTGCCCATTCAGCTATACCAATGCCGGTAGCGATTTTAATTCATAAGATTAGTTTTTTGTCTGTTTTAAACTTTTCAAGTCCTCAGACTAATACTGTGTGTAAATTAAGGTTAATTAACGTTTTAAAGTACAAATTACAGCTTACAATTACGCATTTACATTTATTCAAATTTATTTACACGTACATTGATTCAATTTTTTAAAATTGTGCTCAATAGTTGTTAGTGTCTTAGGTACAAAAGAGATACATTTCTTTTAGGAATTAAAAAAAAAAATATGATGCATGCATTTTTCTGCATGTAATAAAACTTCTGCATTGAAAAAAAAATCTATACATTAAAAATCCGGATTTGTGGTAAGATATGATATTGGAGAGATCCTGTGTTGAAAAATGCATTTGAAAGTTTTGAACAGAGGAAGCAAATATTTGAACGAAAAATGGTGTCGCCATCTGCTGTATACATTTAAAACCTTAAACTTTGTCCGGAAAGTTTTAAAAAAAAGTCATCTTGTGCTAATCTACTAGAAACTACGAGTAGATAATGATCAAAAATAATATGGTTAGATGCAAAAGGTTTTTTTTTTTTTTTTGAAATTTCAAGAAATTTTTATTTTCTTGAATAAGTCTTGGTTATAAGACTTCGAGATAATGACTTATACATGTTGCAGGTGCGACTTTATAGTCATGCTCGTCACACAAGCCAATATTTTGTAACTATAAGAATTTCTTTTAAACAGTTGATGTTTCATGTCATGATACATCATGCCTCCTTGTATTAGAAGGTATGAAAATTAAAGCATAAAGTTTTAAATCCCCGGAATGAAGGGCAAGTGTATGAGTAAAAATGTCTCATTTTTGCAAATAGGTAGAGGGTCATTCCATAGAAATGTCAACCTCAGCCGAAGAAAAAAAAAATACCGAGGTGAAAAAAGTATCAAAAAATAAATAAATAAATAAATAAATAAAAATCATACAACATAAGAAGTTAAAAAAATCGAAAAAGTATTGTAATTATGACTGAGATTAGCCATAATAAATACGTAGTTTGTAGTGTGTTTACTGCTTGTTATTCGATGGTCACGTTAGTCACATTACGTTAGTCACACTCCATTTTGAGTAAAAGTGACACTTAAGAATAAAAAAAAATCAAGATTAAACAACTGTGTTTTATATTTTTAAAAGCCAACTTTACACACTTTTCAAATATATCATTTAATTTTTAACACTTGCTTAACTTTGAGAAATTTTTACCTCACAACATGAGCATTAATTTACAGGGTTGCAAAAATGTTACGTTAGTCACGCTGCTATTTTGGTTGAAAAAATATCTACTGTCAATAATTTTGTTTTAAATTCTTAGCAGAAATGATTTATAGATACAATGTACATCGAAAATCCATCATAACTAAAAAATATTTTTATCCTTTAAGTTACAAGTAAAATCAGTTACAAAATCAGCTCTGAATGTTACTTTAATCACTATGGAATGACCCTCCTAGAGCATACATTAGAACAGTGGCCGCCGCTTATATGAATCACGTCTGTCCAAACGGTTTTGATTTAAAAACACTGTCTATTCAGTGAAGCGGCTAATTCAATAAAGCCGGATGTTTTTCTGTTTTTTTGGGAATTTGATTCATTAAAACTTGATTTAATTAAACGGCACCAGCGGCGGCAAATAAGGGCGGGCAAGAGGGGGCAATCGCACCCCCGAATATTTTTCGCAGATTGTTAAAAAATGAGTAAATTCAATTTGTGTGTAACACAAATCAATGATCACGTGCAAAAGGAACTAAAAAAGTATGTCAATTTTCAACAAAAATTGATAAAACTCATCCTTAAACATGTTCTCAAGATGATTTCTAAAAAATGCTCTGAAACAAATATAACTGAACAAGAAAGGATTTTCAGCTTTAGCTGTTTGGACTTTCCAGCTGGTCGGAAGTAGCGCGCTACAAGTTGCGAAACTACTGTAGTAGGTAGCTACATTTTTAGTAGTTTGAAGTGTAGCGCACTACTTTTTTAAAAAAGTAGAGTAGTGAGTAGCGTGATACAAAAAAATAGTAGTTTGTAGCGATTTCTAGAAACCACTTTTAAATTAAATAAATAAATAAATAAATAAATAAATAAATGAAAAAAATCGAGAGAACGAAGGAGGAAAACGAGGTTCTATTGACCTTGATTGGTGCAAATCTTGCACGAGTACAGCAGCGGAAGCAATGAGAAATAAGAACCATAAAAATATGAGCTGATCCCCTTAGATACATCATTTTGACGAAATTCTATCTGTTTGATGTCATTGGTTTATTTGGCATCATAATTTTTTTACTCATTGAAATAATTTTCATGTTCCTAAATATTCCATGGGAAGAAAAAAAAAATGAAGGTTGAATTCTTTCAATTTTTCATCTTTTGAATCATTTCTTGTGGCGAATATTCGAAAAAATTGTAAAAAAAATCTAAAAAGGACAAATTTTAGCAAAAAAAAAAAAGGAACAAAAAGGAAAAGTAACAAATAAATTCAAAGACAATTCATTGTTCTATTCCATATTCAAATGAGTTAATTTATTAATGTAAACCACTTTTCAAATTTTTCGGGTTAATCCACAAACTGTGAATGCTTTTTATCTACTTATTTTTTTTTAAAGTAGCGAAGTAGCGATTACAATTCAAAAGTTTGTAGTCGCTACATTAAAAAAAAGTAGTTGTAGTTGTAGTTAACTACATTTATAACAAAGTAGTTGTAGTTAACTACATTTATAACAAAGTAGTTGTAGTTGTAGTTCGTTACAAAATAAATGTAGTTTTTTCAACCACTGCTCAAGACACTGGAAATCGATGGGAAAAAACTCTTCTTCTTGTCTCCAAACATTGCAGATTAAAACTTGACTGAAAGCTAAAGACTAATTCCTAACTAAGACATTTTATGTGATAACTAATTACACAAAAATTTAAAAGTTTGGTCATTAAAATTTAAATTGTTTTAATAACTCCAATTTTTCTTAATATTAAATCCCCTTTTCAGATATCTTTCTTTTAACCAAAATGCACTTTTTTTCCATACTGATATTTAATATATTACTGAATAACATGTAACATATTTAACAAACTCGCCCCCCTCAAACAAAATGTCGAAATTCCATCCCTGAACGGCACCCACTGTATTTGAAAGGTAAAGATTTAAGCATGTTGCAAGTGCGCCCCTATGATCATGCCCGTTCCACATACAAGCCATTATTTTTTAATTACAGTGGGTGCCGTTTAATTGAATCAGTTGTTTTATTGAATAAAGTCGCCAAAAGCAAAATGACATCAATCTTTCTTGAATAAGCCATTTTATTGAATTAGCGGCTTTTTTGAATCAAAACTGTTTAGAACAAACGTGGTTTATATAAGCGGCGGCAATTATAATAACGCTCACAAACACGCATATTTTTTCTCATCTTTTCTTTTCCTTAACTACCTTTCTAATTTGGATTGTTTGTAAACTATTTTTGTTTACGAAACATCTCAAATCTGGAGCGAACGACGTCATCGTTTCTCAAACATTCTGAATAGAAATTGACATAAATAATTTTTTCTCGGGAATTGAACTTGCGAGACTCTGACCCCTGCATTTCAACTTAAATCAGAAACATCGATAATGTGCAATGAAATGGGAACTCTCTGCTATTTCCCCCCTCGGACTCCCACTTTCCGGGAGATAAACTGCGGGGACTTTGAGCAACAGTTTATTGCTCCGGGGGGGGGGGGGATTTGCCTTAGGCTCATCGAGATGAGAGAGAGATCAGGGAGGAGCCGTCAACTACAAGGGAAAGGATCTGAGGATTTTAAAAGCGTTTTTTGAAGGGGAAAAAGGTACGTAAAACTTAAGCAAAAAGTCGCGTCACACTGTAAAAAATGAATGTTGTTTCTACAGTATAATATAAATAATTTTATAGTAATAAACTGTTAAAATTGCTAATTTTACAGAAATCTATATCTATAAAAATGAGTGTATGTATGTATATATACTTGTTCTCTATACAAATCCACAGTTTGCGTCAGATTTTCATCAAACTTGACACAGAGGTTCCTTGATGCCCTAGAATTCTCATAGGCGGGGTCTTGAAATTTTAAAAAATCTAAAAAGCTCAAATTTAAATTTTTTGTCAAAAAATGACCCTTTTATAGGAATCTAGCCTATTTATATTGTAATCGAGATAGGCCTTTTAGTATTCAAATTGATGAAATTTAAGATTTTTAAATATTAGTATTTTCCAACAATGATTACGATTAAAGTAATGAATTTTCAATTTAAGGCTCACCTATTTCCTTTTAGCATTGAAATAAGTAAAAAACAATCATAATTCATGTGGACTTTATAAAAAGAACCACGGATTTGAATTTCAAATTTGCAATGCGACAGCAGTTGCGTCTGTAATGGAGATAAGCCTTCAGAACGAGAAACAGATTTATTTCAGACAGATTTATTAGATTGAGTTATAATAATTTTTACTTTGTAGATGGGAACAGTTAATAGAGAAAAGTTAATATTTTGAATTTGGCGGGTGAATTTGATGCAATTTTTTCACTTCCATGTGCATATATTTCATGCCAGTGGACGCGGCAAAGCACAGACAACATTTCTCTTTAATTTTCACCTTTTGATAAGACTATTTTTCTGTAAACGTTTAACTTTCTGTAATATTTTAGTTTTTTTCAAAGTTTGTACCTAAGAGACTGATTGATGCAAATTATTTTATACCCATATGAATAGAACTCTTTCAAACTTATTTTCCCTGAATGCTATGTTGTATTAATAAGCACCCGGGCAACGCCGGGTATTAAGCTAGTAAACTATAAAATTGCTACTTTTTCAGTACTAACTGTAAATTTGCTTACTTACATTAATAAACTGTAAAATTGCTAATTTAACAGTTTATAACCGTGCTTTTTTACAGTTTTAAACTGGAAACTCTCCTGCCAGTATTATACTGTTGCTTTTACAGTATATTACAGCTAAATTTTGCGGCGATAAACTGTAAAATTGCTAACTTTACAGTAAGAAACTGTTAAATTGCTAGTTTTATAGTTTATTACTGTGCATTTTATTTTCCAATTAGAACCTCGGCTGTCAGTATTATACTGCAAAAACAACTGTTCCTTTTTTGCGGTGTATAATGCAGCTAATTTTATAGTAATAAACTGTAAAATTTGCTGATTTCACAGTAATAAATTGTAGAAAGGCTAATTCTACAGTACTAAACTGTAAAGTTGTTGATTTTACAGTACTAAACTAAAACTGCTAATTTTAGTTTATTTCCGCGCATTTTACAGTTTTAAATTTTAACCACTGCTGCCAGTATTATACTGTTGTTTTTAGAGTATTATACAGCTAAATTTTACGGCAATAAACTGTAAAATTGCTTACTTTACACTAAGAAACTGTAAAATTGCTAGTTCATCAATTTATTACTATGCATTTCACAATTTTAAATTTGGCTCCTCGGCTGACAGTATTTTACTATAAAAGCAACCGTTCGCTTTTAGCAGTGCAATGCTTCCTATTTGTTTAATGTTTGTCTTGCTGGCGCTCAGTTCTTTGGATCGAACTGAAAAGTGACTGAAACTAACGATTAAAACATACTAGCACACCTTATTGCCCGTCTATCGAATAAATACTCGTGCGAAAAAAACAAAACAAATCAAAAAAATATTCATAAATAAAAATAAATAAAGAAATAAATAAAGAAAATAATTAACAAATAATAATGATGATGATAATGATAATAATGGTGAAAAATAAATCCATATAAATAAAACAGAGAATATTTATACTAGCTGCGGGGCCCGGCGTTGCACGAGCTTTAAAGCAGTGAGAAAAGTTAAAATAAACTACTCGCCGCTAAGGCGACTCGCCTTTAAAGTAGAAAGGAAACTTTTAGCGAGGACAATTTCAAAAAATACTCTCCGCTAAAGCGGCTTACTTAAAAGCTTTAATTCATCAAAAAGTCAATCGAATTAATTGCACATGCTTTCTCAGAAATAAAAACGATGTCAAGTAGCACAAACTTTGCACTCTCCCTAAATGACAATTAAAATTCCTCACCGAAAACAATTATTTCCAAACTGCTTTCTTCCTGTAAAATTAATTGCAAAATTTCTCTACGTAAAAGTTGTTTTAATATTTGGATCGCAGCCAAAAAAAGTCCCTGCTTAAAACATCAATTAGAATTTTATTTGAAACACATTTTCAAATGGTACCAGAAAAAAAGTCATAAATTAGAATAAAAGCAACTGTTAGAACTTCAAAATGGCAACAGAAAGAAATAAAAGTCTTTCCATAATTTAATTAACGTTTTAATTTGAAATGGCAACGGAAAGAAATAAATGTCTTGGAATTTTAAAAGTGCAAAAAATTTAATTAACGTTTCAATATATATCAGCTAATTAACGTCCTACAATTACGCGGTTGGTTTTATTGTCTTCCTTAGAAAATTTCGAATCGAATGGAACTATATTTGTTTCTCTACTCTCAGCGGTTTTAGAGGAGTTCAAGTTTCAGGCGGACGGACAGACAGACAGACGCGGACAGATTTTAATAGTATTAATGTGTGTGTGTACCTTATACAAATCCACAGTTTACGTCAGATCTGGACAAAATTTGGCAGGGAGATACTTGGGCATCCGGGAAGGATCATAGAGTGGTTTTTCAGCAGGAAAAAAATTACCGATCTGTTCTAATTTCGAATAAAGGACTTCAAAATGGCTCTATCTAGCGAAATACTTATCGGATCTTCTCGTTCTTGTTCTCATTCGAAAGCATGCAAAAAATCCCTTTTAGGAAAGTTTCCTTCCGAAGGTTTCGAAAACTCCTAACCTCTAACATAACTCAGAAAAAAGATATGGGCATTTTTAAATTTGGAAATATCCATTTTAAATTGGATTCTTTAATATCATCTGCACGAGCGTGAGAGAAATTAAATAGGGTGAAATAAATTATTAATGAGAAAAGGTGTTGCCATTTTTTTCTTGAACATAAATAAATAAAATTCTTGCTTTTGCTTTAGTCTTTTCCTGTAATGGACGGATTTAAAAAATGTTTGGCGATCGATTAATTTTTCGCATTGCGTTCTAGCAAACTATTTATTTTAATTTAATCAGGACTTTTAGACACACGCGTCACTTGACATGACATTTTTCCTCAAGATAGATCCCGTGCAGAGCCGGTTCAAGTAGCCAGTAAATAAATAAATAACAGTCAATTAAACACTTAAAATTCAAATAGAGCTTTGTGAATAGCCACGAAACCAGGAATCCTATTGAATTTCTTTTTATGTTCAAAAATAAAGTTTGCAGAGTTCTAAGTAATATTTAATATAAATAGCCTGTTAAAAAAGTAATAAATTTATTCCTTCTTCTTTGTGCATTTATATTAAGAGAGAGAGAAAGAGATAATTAATTGCTCTATGAAAAGAATTTAAATTGCTATTCTGTTTTCGCTTCATTACTTTTAAAAGTATTGCTTCTAGTATATATGATTTAGTACTGCGTAGAAACGTAGTATCTGATAAAGAGGTCTTCCAAATACCATTAAATGATAGATGTAATTATTATGTACGGATAATTTTTTTCAAAACTGGGAGAGCTTTTGCAGTTCTGGAGCATACTTTTTTGGGGTATGAAATGAAGGGAAAAAGGCATCAATCCAGGGAATGAAAACTTCCAACCAGTGGCGTACAAACAAAACATTTCGTTTGTCCTTATTCTTAGAAATGCATAGAACTATGTTATTACTGCCAATTCATAAAAAAAGCTGTTCATTGTTGGTGTTCATTCACAGGTCAGCCATAGTTCTATTAGAACTTTGAAATCAGTTACCTGATTTTGATTATCGAGTTTTTATTGACTTCTGCAACAGTGGATCTGCATTAAATCGCTCCGCCTTTTAAAAGGGTAAAAATTTTAAACATTCGTTAATATGTACTTATTTATATCTATATATATAAAAACGAATGTTGGTAAATGTGTATATGTGTATGTGTGTGGGTGTTCCCTAAGATCTCAGAAACTACCCGGGAGATTTGCCTGAAATTTTCACCGTTTGTTCCTTTTGGTACTGGGAAGGTTTAGAGACCAGTTTCAACAAAATCCGATGAGTAGTTATTTTTTTATCTCAATTTTAGACCTGATTCTGTCTCTGTAATTTCAATTTAAAACGCCATTTTCGAAGGCTTTCATCAATCCAATCGAGTATTTAGTGTATCAACTCAGCTCTCTGGCAGATAGTTGGAATTGCTTGCTACCGTAAATTTGGCGATCTTTTGAATCGCGCCAAGAGCCCTCAATAATGGAAGTTTTTCCAATAACTATCTCAAGTATAAAAAATAACAAGAAGTTCTGTCAAGAACTAAACGAGCCTATTTTCCCGTACATCGACATCGGCATTCTAGCATCTGATCATTATTCTCTTGATCATCTGAGACTAAACATTATGTCAAACATACCTTTTTAGCACTTAAAGCTGATTTCTAAAAGCAAAATATACCCCTCTCATCAGATGAAATAGAGACATAAAAAGTAAATAAATGAATAAATGAAGTTTTGTCGCACCTTTTAAAGAATGTAACTGTTACAGTTCTTCCGTAGAAAAATTCCTCAATCGTTTTCAAAAAAAAAAAAAAATTAAAAGTACAAAGTACATCAAAACACATTTTATCAAAAAAAGGAAAAAAAACTCGTCCGTCGATAAAATGTCTCGATTTTCACTTTTAAACCGTTGTCAGTTGTTAAATATAAATAAAGAATAAAATGCCCTCGTGAATGAAACACTTTTGTTACAAAAAAAATCGTCTGCCAAAAAAAAAATAATAGTAATAAATAAAATAACACAAATGAATAAATAAACAAAAAATCGTAAAAAGGTATTTGATTAACAGATTAATCTTTTTTTTAAAGCAAATGAGATTCAGTTTCATATTTCGGAACTCCTTTAGATTTGTAGAGGCTTAGATGTCATGCATTATTTTCCAGGCGAACACTATTTTGTTCTTTATCTATTGCTGTTTTCAATTAAAGTATGTTACTATATTTTCTCGCCAAACATCCAATCAATAGTTCGTTTTCATGTCCATACTATTTGCTATGATATACCGCAATATTGGAAATTATTTTAACGCCTTACGGAATGATGTACATTTAGCGCCAAATATAATATTCAAATTGATTTCAGATTGCCAAAATGTAGTTGATCAGTGCATTTTTACAGCGTAATTGTTCATATGTAAATTTTTCTTTATTATTGTTCACCGTTTTTTTTTTTTAATTTAAGGGAGCAGTTGACGTTCTACTTTTTTGAATTGATCAGTGCATTTTTACAGCGTAACTGTACATCTGTAATTTTTTTTTTGTTCACCATACTTTTTTTCTGAACTTAAAGGAGCAATTTATGGTCTACTTTTTTGGATTGATCAGTGCATTTTTACAACGTAATTGTACATATGTACATTTTTCTTTATGATTGTTCACCGTGCTTTGTTTTTCTTTTCTTTTTCTTTTTTTTTTTGAATTAAAAGGAGCAATTGATGGTCTACTTTTTTGGATTGATCAGTGCATTTTTACAGCGTAATTGTACATACGTAAATTTTTCTTTATTGTTGTTCAGCGTGCTTTTTTTTATTTTAATTTAAAGGAACAATTGATGGTCTACTTTTGTAAGTATGTATATCTCTTTATTAATGTTCACCGTGTTTTTTTTTTTTTTTTTCTTTTTTTGAAGGAGCGATTGATGGTCTATTTTTCTGGAATGTCCAGTGCATTTTTGCAACGTAATATTAAATGTGTACATTTCTCTTTATTTTCGTTCACCGTGCTTTTTTTATAACTTTAAAGTAGTTATTTGTGGTCCAGTCACATTCTATTGTGAATATGTCAATTTCATTTTATTACTATTCACTGCTCTCTCTCTCTCCTTTTTAATTCATTTAAAAGAGCTATTCATGGTCCAGTCACATACGTTTTATGTGTCTCTACATTTTGTTTTCAAAACGAAGATCTCTTTTCACGATTTGTGGAGAGGTTCTTCGTCTTGATGTGTAAATAAAACTCCTATCTAAAATCAAATTATGTGTAGTTTTTCATTGTTCAGTATTTTTTAATTTTTATAAAAATAATTGGTGGCCTATTTGTAGATTGTTCAGTGCGTAATTTCAACTCTGCTTGATTTAGAATTTTAGAATCTTTCATGCCTATTTTCAACAACGCTTTATAGATTTTTACATCCAAAACACCATGTGGAGACGAAATATACATCTAGGCAGAACAATGTCTGCCGGGTTCTGCTAGTCAGATATAAAACACATAAAGCATATCATATCCCATGCTTTACTTGTTTTGATTTGCGCTTGTCCAAGCCCGAACGTCAACACTTTTCTGTCCGTCCGTGAAAACCGCGCCTAGCACTCGCGAACCATTCCACTTAAAAAAAAAGGTGATGAGCTGTGAGTGGGAACTTTCCGAAGTTTTCAATTTTCAATTTGCTTTTTTTTTTTTTTTTTTGCATCGTTCGACATTGTTTAATACGGCTCAAAATGAAACTTATTATTCTTCCCCTTTTGTTATCTTACCTATCACCTCAATTTTGGTAAGACAAGAGAAGACCTGACGCATGCGTACATACGCGGAAGGTTTTAACTAAGAAAATCAAACAATATCTGCGCCAGATGAGAACTACAGTGAACTCTCACTTATACGCCGCGCCGCCTCATTTATGCGCCTTTTTCACTTATACGACGATTTTAAATGGTCCCAGCATATTCCATAGCAAAATAACGATAGTATCGTTCGTTTATTCGTCGCTCTAAAGAGAAATATTACACTTATGCGCCGAATTTTCCCTAAAATGTATGAAAATTTATTTACTTTCTTTAAAAAAATAAGTATTTTTCTTTACTTTCCTCTTTAATCTTTCGCCTTTATTGCTCACAGAAGGCATTTTTTCTAGAGGCATTTTGGCTAGAATTCGGAGAGGGACAATTATCTATTATGCATCGTTTTAAAGGGAACAGTTTGTAATTAGGTATGCTACAACTTTTGTTTTCTCTTTATCATTATAGTTACGTTACAGTAATTGCCAAACTGTAGTAATATGTCCCTTTTCTATAGAAACATTCTTACTCACTCTCTCATTAGAACTTATGTTGAGTTTTAGTTCTTTAAATAGGCTTGTTCACTTATACGTCTCTCTCACTTATGCGCTTTTTCTGTTGTTCCCAGGGCAGGCACATAAGTGAGAGTTCACTGTACTAATTTTTGACAAATGAAAAACATCTGTGAATAAGTGTAGCTTTCAAAACTATTGAATTATGATTACAAAAATTGGATTTTTTTTAAAAATTGTAGGTCTGTACGTAAAATTTAAACATGGATGCCCATGAAAGACAGAATATGGCAGAAGAAAAGCAGCCTTTGCTAAAGCCAGATCGTGCCCCAGAGACTCCTTATTTGAATGGGTAAGCGTGAGATACAGAGAATGAAAGGTAAGTTGATGTAACTGACATTTTTAACGTTCTCCATTCACTCAAGTTACCTGGTTTGCTTCTTCACTCTTCTTATTCACGTAAGTTACCTATTTGACTGGTCTTATTCAGGTAAGTTAACTGGGCTGCATAATTTTTTAAACATTGACACTACAAGGAAGGGAGTTATAAGTTTGATGTGACTATATTCCAGGGACGTCATTTCAAGTTTTTCCAGTGGGGGGGGGGGGCAAAAGGTAAAAACACAATAAAATTTCACCAGAAAACAACAAAAACCAAGCCCACTTATTTTTAAATATATTGATTTCTCAAAGTCAAGGGGGGGGGGGCAATTGATCCCCCCGCCCCCTAAATGTCGGGCCTGCTGTATTCATTGTTTTTGCACCAATTTTTTTTAATGCTTTTAGATGCAGTAAATATACAAGCACAAAAAGTTTTAGACACATAGATCAATCATTGGAAAAAAAATGTGTCCACTGTAGCCTTAAGAATATTTTTGGTTCAGTTATAAGACACCGACATCGAAAAAATATTCTACGCAAAACATCGATATTAGAAAAAACATCGACCACAAAACATTGATGGTGAAATCATCGATGTTTTAACAAAAAAATCGATGTCTAGAAAACATCGACCCATGTCGCACCCTTCGACTGATACACATTATCTTTTAAGGACAACAAGACCGTTTGTAACTTTGCCAGCCAGTTTTCTGCCACACTTTGTATACTTTAAAAAAGGAACACGGAGAGCTCTTCAATTTTGTTTCACTCGAAGAACAGACAAATTAAAAAAGAAGAAGAAGAAAGCAAAATCCTGATCATTCGGACGTTGTAGGAAAATGTTAAAAATACGCAAAGTCAACTACAGATTCGATGATCGACTCTTTATTTCACCTCTGTTTCATTTTCTCCTACAACTCCATTCTGAATATTAATGAAAAAAAAAACAGTAAAAGCCCTTTTCCTTGCTTCTAAATGATGCAATTTCTGTACCTTTACTTGAAATTATGTAAGTGTGAAAATAAAAAAACACAAAAAAGCATTCCACCGCAATTAGCATTAAATGGCATCTTAGCAAGCAGCTGGCCGTCTAAAATTAGATCTCTTTTCGGAGGAGCAAGAACACATGACGTCACATTGTTTGCCATTGCGTCATCTCGAAGGGCGAAAAGGGTTGCCAGCACAATCGATACATTGTTCTAAATATGGCAGTTTGGCCCGATTCTGGCCGCACATGTTTTCCTGATGCGAATTTACAAATAAATCTATAAATTTTGAATAAAATTGGTTTTCTTGAGTTTGTAACACGTTTTGGCTCTTCTTTTTTATGATTTTCATAAATCGTAGTCACCTTGGGTATGTAAAAACATGGCTGGAAGTCATATGTAATACTAATTTTGGGGTAAAGGAGTCGGAGTCTGGAGTCGACGGTTAAAGAAAAAATAAGAGTCAGAGCCAGAGTTAAGGAGCTGGAGCCGGACTGATTTTGCTGAATAGGTGTCGGAGTCGGTCATTTTCCCTCGGATCTTCGCAGCCCTGTGCAAAAATTGCCTGCTACCATTCATATTATGTATTTTTAAAATTAAAATTTCACACAAAAGGACTTCGTACTGTTTACAAGATTTTTTTTCTCTTCCACGTAAAAGTACGTACTGAAAAACAAATTATTTCAGTGTAGAAGAACTAAAAGTAAGTTTTAAGCATATAGCGTATGTGTTTTAATGGTTCTTAAAATCTCCATCTTAACCACAAGTAGGCATTGTTTTAAATACATTTGCTCTTGTTTATCAACGCTTTCGCTTTAGTAAGTTTGTTTCCTTGAAAAATAAATTAAACCGAGCCTGCAACTTAATACTACGATTAATTTAAATTGCGAATGAATTTTGAAGCAGAACAAAATTTTAATAATCCTTCACTTCTATTTGTCAATGAAGATTATTTTTTTAACGGACGATAAATCTTCGAACAAGCTTCAAGTGTCAGCTGTTTTGTTGCATTTGAAATTTATGTAACACGATTTTATATATATATATAATATATATATATATATATATATATATATATATATATATATATATATATATATATATATATATATATGTATATATGTATATATATATATATATATATATATATATATATATATATATATATATATCATATATATATATATATATATATATACATATATATATATATATATATATATATATATATATATATATATATATATATATATATATATATATATATACAGGGTGCCCACAGGGGATTATGCGCAATTGCCCATCAAAATTTTTGGGGGGGATTTTTTTAACTTATTTATTTATTTATTTAAATTATTTATTAATTTATTTTTTCAATTTAAATTATTTAATAACTTTTTTTTTAATTTTTTTTTTTCATTTTTTTTTTATTTACGTTTTTTTTTTTTTTTTTTTTTTTTGCGAAGTTAATATCGAAAAATATTAACTTCTCATAGAACGATTTGTATCTGAATTGTTGCTGAGTAGTTAGAATTAGACTGCTAAGCGGGGGAAAAAAAGATACGCTATCAATTCAACTTCAGCATTACCACTGACACCATAACAAATCTCGGCTCAAATGCAAAATAGGAACTTCTAGCCTAAACATTATTTATTAGTGGCGCCTGGAACTCGTTATTTGCGCGAGTGTTTTAGCTGCTGTATTTCACCCTAATAGACAAATAACATCAACAAATTGACATGTGTATATACCTTTTACAACTACAAAATTATGCAGTTTTTTTCTGCTCCGAAGTCATTAGCTACGGGTATTCCAACGTTTGATATTATTATTTTTATTACTTTATTATTATTTTTACACTTCAGTTCAGTTTAATCTTAACACTAGATGATAAAGATTTCTCAATGCGAGTGTCACAGTTTCTGCCTACCGTAATGTTGCCATATTAATGTGAGATGCGCTGTTATTGACTATTTTGTAGCAGTTTGTCGCGTTCATAGTAAATGGCGGTTCAAGTTTTGTGAAATTTTAAAAGAAATCCTTCGAAGATGCCTAGAGCTCTCAAAACTTCGTTCAAATATAAATGTTTAGAAGTACTTTGCAACACTGTGCACAGACAAGACAAATGGACTGAACATTGTCGCAAAAAACATGCATATAAATTTAGAAATAATATTAATATCAAGTACAAAGTTGTAGCTGTTAAGAAAGGCAGTAGTACTTGGGATAAAGCGGCTAGTAACACGGGTGCAGGCTCCATTGTTTCAACGGTGACAATGACAAATATACAAAATGCACCATCAACTTCAAGGTAAGATTTATATTAAACATTCCTTGTAACAGTATTTTAGAACTATCTTACTTTGTTAATTATTTGATTTCAAAAAGGTACACTTTATATGTATATATATATAATATATATATATATATGATATATATATATATAAATATATATATATATATATATATAACCACCAAACACCTGGTTTATTAAATAGTATTAATGACGGTTCATAGTTTTAAGTGGCTATATATGGGCATGGCTTGCATCTTAAAAATCTTGAACTATTTTTATGCATGCGTTGAAATAGGGAATTCATTGGTTCCATGATATCTATGCCACATGAATATTGGGCTAAAAGTTAAAAGGGAGAAAATGAATTTTTTAGTGTCTGCCTGAGAAGTTAATTTGTTTGTTTCTAACGGGACTAAGATTCTTTCATGTTGCACAATTATTTCTTGATGGCTATTACCATTTGAGAGGCACCTGGACTCTTACGAAGTGGAGGGTAGGCCCGTCATTGAGGGGTCAGAGGGTCAACCCCCCCCCCCTCCACGGCTTTGGGAAACCAATGTGTTTACCTGCAAGTGGGCGGGGTTTTTACTATTTTTCGACAAATTTTACATTGAATACATACCTATTGCCCCCGCTGGAAAAGTTTGAAATGACGGCCCAGGCAAAGAGGCAGTATTTTCATTTGCTAAGTGTAAGTTATATTATTGATTCAATTTCTTGTTGCTATTGGGAATTACTAATAATTTTCATAGCTATTTTTATTATATTTATCCCACCCGAATTTATTATCTGATTTTATTAATTTATGCCTCATTATAAACTCCCAAATGAGAAAATTTTCGTGGAAATTTACGACTTCACGCTTTTGGCTGGTCAACACATATAAATATTACAATGGTATTTATCTACCTTTTTATGCGTCATATTTTTAAACATTTGAATTGTCTTTCAATGTTTGATTTTACTATCAAAGATCGAGTTGAAATGATTGTTTTATTTATATGACACTCATTAATCTACGAAAATGTTTGTTTGTACTATAATAGTTATTTTCATTTGCATAGCACAAGCAAGTTTATTTAGTTAATTTATTGCTGTTTATTGTAAATATTTTTAACTAATCTTATCCCTTCAGATTCTGTTTATTTCACCCAGCCTTATTTAAACAAATAGTGCGTAAAAATCATGTGATTAGAAGTATTGCATTCAGTTTATACCTTCAGTGTCTATTTTTAAGTCATAATAAAATGATAACTTTCAGTGGCGTAGCGCAGAATTTTTTTAATTAAATAATAATAATTGTAATAAAAAATAAATAAATAAATAAATAATATTAAAAAAATAAATAAATAAATAATATTAAAAAAAATAAATAAATAGAGAGCGCTAAAAATAAAAATAAATAAGTAAAAGAGGGTTGGCAAAATTTTTGGGGGGGAATTTGCGCCATTGAGCTTGGGGGGGATGGGCACCCCTGTATATATATATATATATATATATATATAGATTACATTGTTTTCTTTAAATCTGATGCAGATACACAGGTTTGATCTAACTCTTCGCAGTACGGCACATGTACGAATCGAACGAATTAAACTATTTCAAGTGCTCCATTAGAATATTTTAAGGTCTGTTCAAAAACGTTAACGTTTGGGTGAAGGTAGAATGAGCTAATATAAAATGAGTTTTGATAGAACTTTGTGTCTGCAAAGTTACTACGATTCGCGACGGCCTCGGTCTGCATCGGGGTAAAAGAATGAGAAAGTTTCTGAAGGTTTTAAAAAGGTATTTAAAAATGAAGAGATCAGCTTTGTTGAAAAAAAGAACTTAAGTGTCAATTGCGTCGTTCATAGTAAAAGTGGCGTATCTCCGTATTTTTAATATGCCTATTTGTTTGCTAAATGGTATCACATTTAGTTATATTGCTTTGGATAAAAGCAAAGCACTTTTCCAAAGATAAATATTTAATAAAAAATAGCAGCTGAACTATTGAATTTTTTTCCTAAGATGAAGTTTGTAAACGGCTTTTAATAATAAGGCACAGCAAACTCCTTTTACAAGGAGATACACAACTTTCAAAATGAACGGCAAGTTTATTAAATGTCCTCAGTAAGGAGAGGAATTCCGTTCGAAGCAAAAATGCAGTTGGAATATTTTTTGAAAAGTTTACATTGTTGTTCCGCAAATCTTTTGAGCGACCAAGACCGAGTACCTTATTCAAACCAACTGATTTGAAATAAACTATACGGCGCACTGTTAAACTCAGGGACGTCATTTCAAGTTTTTCCAGGGGGGGGGGCAAAGGGTGCAAACACAATACATTTTTGTCGGAAAACAGCAAAAACCACGCCCCTTTATATGTAAATACATTAACCTCTCAAAGCCAGGGGGGGGCAATTGACCCCCCCCCTGTCCCCCCAAATGACGGCCTGGTTAAACTACAGGTTGCACAAGGCACTTTTAAGGGTGATACGATGTTGCACCAGCGGTACCCCTGAAGGGTGCCACTTGACTCCCTATGGTACCCTTGAAGGTGCTATTTGGCTCCTTAGGGTGCCATGGTGCTAAAATGGGGTGCCATAAGATAACCATAGGGTGCCCCGTGGAGCCAAATGGCACCTTCAACGGAACCATAGGGATTCAAGGGGCACCTTTAAGGGGGTGCCCCTGAAGCTACAACGTATCACCCTTAAAGGTGTCTTGTGCAACCTGTAGTTTTAACTGCGGCTTTTGACATACGAGCACCACAAGAGAGGAAATCTGACTCAGCTTATACAGCACACCAGAGATTCAAGCACCGATCCATTCAACAGTTCATAAGGGACTAGAAACCTAACAATCCCTAATCCAGCATTTAACCATCTGACTGCTTCCCCTACGATTTCCACAAGCAACGAAGAATTAACAAAATTTGCTCATTAACGCAGTTTTTACGTGCATGACGCAAATTAAAGCCTTATTCCGTAATTTTATCGTTTAAATGTCAGTAATGAATTTTATGAAGCATTAGTGGATAAGCCCGGCGTCGCGCGGCTTAAAACGCAACGTATGCGAAATAAAAGAAAATACAATATAAGTCTCAAAAACGACGTATGTGCTGGTGGAAACGCCCGCTGCGAAAATTATTATTGACTTGTAAAAAAAATGTGTATTTTATTTTTCTTACATTTAGTTTTAATATTTTCCTTAAAGTATTAGTTTCTGTTAAAACGATGAATTTGTTCAAATGCTCTAAACTGACTTGACCCCTAAGAAAAAAAAAAAAAAAAAAAACATTTTCCTTTCACATCCACCCTGTCTGCTGAATTTTAGTTGAAGACGAGTAGTTGATAGTGACATGGACTTCTTTTGCTTCCAAAATGTGTAACTTCGCCAAGTTGGCGACCCACTTCATACGTGACAACCCCAAGTTTGCATTGGATCGGTACGTAGTTTACGTGGTCATTCATTCACAAGCCTTTCAGACCTTTGGGAACAAAGCGAGCAGGAAAAAGTAATGGGGAAGCTGAGTGAAATTATGCTAACAGTAAAAGGTAAATTGTTATGATTTGAATCTTTTGACAATTCTCCATTTTCCTCTGGCTGAAACGTTGCAAGAATTATGGAATCAGAGCCCTGCTTAGAAACGGAACACAGGTATAATATTTAAATTTTGTTTTGTACTCTTACACTCTGCAATTTAATAATGTATCCGGCTTCATTCAAAAATTTTGCGGAAAAAATGGATGTGGTATGGCCAGGAGTGGGCATTAAGGTCACTTTAAATTTGGTCAAAAGACGGCACGAGTAGAATGTAATAATTATTCCATGTTTTATTAAATAATTTTTCGGTTTCAATGCTGAAAAAGCTACTGCAAATATTTTTTGAAAATCGCACAAAACGAATAATATGTACAAAAACCATAGTCAAACCTATATTTGTAAATAGTAAACATCTAGTGAAACCACAATATTTTTTAGAAGATCACGACACGTGATTTGTTTGCTTACTTATGCGTGAAAGACTAGAATTAGCATCACTAATGGAGGGGGGAATTGAAATTTAAAACTTATTAAAAAATTTATAAAAAATATAAATATTTCAACTTTGAAAATTTCCCACAGTATGTCTTACTCTACAAGTTTCAAAGAAAATTAAGCACAATAATGCGGGGAAGGAGTGGTTACATTTGCATCAAGGGCAAAATGTGTATAAAATGCTCTCATAATTTAAACTTGTCTTTTAATCTAAAATTTCGTTACATCATGTTAACGAAAGTGAGTTTTCTGAAAATTATAGAAACTTTATGTTCACATAAACATATTAAAAGTTTTTTTTTTTTTGGGGGGGGGGTGTCCGTACAAAGTACCGTTGCGTGTGACCCTCGTGCTAGGAACGTCACTATATTTATTGCTACGTGATCCATCTGGTGCAAAATATTTCTTAGAACACCCTTTTGGTATTGCTATCAAGTATTTAATTGCGCATTTTTAGTAAAAATAGGTACATAGTTTGTATTTTCGAACTTAAATCTCAAATTTTTGAGTATTTTTAATCGCAGTTATATTAGACATATTTTTTGGGATTACAAAATTTAACTTTAATTTTTCGGAAGTATTTCGAAATTCAAACCGTTTGTCATGTTTTGATTACAAAGACTTACGCAACAAATGTTGTCAATGCTATTGTTACAAATATGAATGATACAAATAAACATGGTGCAAAGTTGATTAGAAATCTGAAAACTATACCGAAAACTTTGCAACTATTGCAAAATGACTCATTTACTGGAATCCATAGAAGCATTTAAAAATCTTATTTTTGATTGCATTTGAGCGCGTTTGTTTTTTTCCTTGCAATAACTGTCTTATGTAGGTAAAAGTGTTTTCGTTTTTCCATTTATTTCTTCCTTACTGTTGCCATTGTATTAAAAAAAAAAGAATACTTTTTCATTTCCATTTGTCTTTCATTAAAATATTTATTTTCTTAAGTTTCAAAATAGTCTCTGACGTGGTATGTACCATTTTGACAAAAATCTTACAACAGGATAGAGGTAGAAAATTTTCACTTTATTCGGTGAGTTAGTGTGAAATATTTTTCTGGAATTCAGTTAATGCTCTTTCCTGAATTTATAACCGTTAAAATAGTGCATCAGATACAAAAAAAAAATAAATAAATAAATGTTTGTTTGTTAAAAAAACTTACTTCATTTTTAACAGAATTCCAGTTGTTTCAAAATCATTTTGCACAACTTAATATTTGAAATAAAGAAGCAAATAAAGCATTTTAATGAATCATACTATGATTTAAATCAACTGTAAGGTTCGATAAAATGTTTTTACATTTCAATGATGAATTGATAAAAATTGACTTAGCTCGTCGTAGAGTTTAGTGAGTAAGCGATGTGCACTAAATTAAGGTGAAATTGCGCTCAGGCCCGTCATTTCAAGTTTTTCGGTAGGAGGAGGGGGGGGGGTCAAAGGGTGAAAGCACAATGCAATTTCATCGAAAAACAACAAGAACCATCCCTACTTATATATAAATACATTGATTTCTCAAAGTCAGGGAGTGGGGCAATTAAGTCCCCCTAACCCTCCTAAATGATGGTCCTGATTGGAAATTTTTGCTGGTATTCATTATACCTCCGTTAGTTCTTTTTCATATAATTGGATGTGTTACTTAAAAATAACCTTCGCTTTTCCGAAATCTGAAACAAAATATGGGCGTTATTCTTAAAAGATGCCAAGAACAAGATCAGTCTAATAACACAGGGCAGTTGTAGTGCAGGCTGACCCGAGTCCTCTCCCCCCCTCGAGTTCAAGGATCCTTCCACAATGTCCCTCATTGAGAGGGTTGGGTTCTTGAAAGATACTAGTGAGAAATATAAAACTCTACTACAAGTGGATTAAAAAATGACAACTAGGTGGAAATTTTACTATCAGTGGGCGTTCTGTGGAGAAAACATAAGAAACGGAGTTTATAATTTTTACTTTACTAAAGAGCTTAAAACAAGCCCATTTAGTTATTAACAATTTAGAATAGCCGAAGATGATTCTCAAAATTTGAAAGTTTTCAGCTCAATTATCAGGAAACTAATTTCTACTGCTTAAATGTGCTGTTAGTACTGTTTACCTTGACTTTTTTTTGACATACATACCAATTCAACCTATTTACTTTACTTAATAGATCTTTAAACTAAATCTGATTTAAATATATGAAAATATTGTTTGATTTTTCAACGACTAACTACATTGTGAAGAAAAATAACGTAATAAGGTTATTTTGAAGGGCATTTTTATTTCACTGCTACAGAATTTTGTTTTCAACCTTTATGCTAAACATAAATGATTTTTCGTACGATATTTCGGCATTGTAGAACTGTTCTCAGGTAAAATATACGCAAAACCAACCTTACATGCATTGTTTGCGAAGCTCGCGAAAAATGATGGAGGAAAATTCCTAAGTTTTTTTCTCTTGTCTTTGAAACATAAATCTGCACTTATTAGCACAGTTACTTAATTTGATGAGTATGTGTTTCAAACAAAGAACACGTTTTTATAAACATTAATTGCCCATAAATTTATAAAATGAAAGCAATGTGTACCTTTTTTAATGAATCAAATGTACGATATTTATTATGATAAGTTTTCTTCACATCTTTTTCCGAACAAATTTTCTACAAATTTTTAGTCATGCATATAGGCTAAGAAATAAAGTTAAAATCGAAAAAAAGAAATAAAGAAAACCTAATACAAGATTAGCTTATTTCCGCATCTGTAATTATTTTCCATGATTCCATTTGTTAACCTTGTTGAATTGTTCCCTACTATTTTCCCCACAATTGTTCCATGACTTCAAAAGTAGATAGTTTTTCTGTTTCAGAAACAGCTGGTAGTAAAACGAATCTCATTTAAATGAAACGCAGTTTCTATCAATCGTAGTTTAGTCAGTAAGTAAGAGTCAGGAACATTTAAAACGTTATGAGAATTTTACATATTAAAAAATGCGTAAGTACAATTTATGTTTTTCATTGGTTAAATTAGATTCTGAAATGCTTTTTTTGTACAGGGATTTTGTTTCAGCTCTATATTAAAGAAACATGAAATTAAATGAAATCAAAACTACTTATTGAAAATGAATTCTCTAATGTTTTTTAAACATAATTTTATAAACGTGATGTTTTCAGGAGCTTTACTTTCTAGGAATCGCAGAATTTTATAGAAGAAATTTATTTATTTTTTTGTTTTCGGAACAAGAATATGCACATATAGCCTTGTAAATACATAAAGCATAATACTAGCGATAAAAATTTAGTCATCAATTTCGGAATGATTTTACTAATGCGTATAAATTGAAACCGATCTAGCTGTGTACTAGAAATTGTCATTCAAATATTATATTAGAAGGCCTAGGCCAATGTTCAAATCTATTTTCCATTGAAAAAAATAAAGAAATAAAAGAGATAAAAAGAGACTGAAATTTTACGCCTCCACCCTCCTTCTCTTTACATTTATTTTTTTTTTTGAAATAGCGCATTCGAAATTGCGCCATTGAAGCTCACTGAAAATCTTATTTCATCAATACTTCGAAATATGATAATGACGATGAATCCTGGCATTGAAGGCATTTCAAATCTCCAAGAAAGAAAGAAAAAAAAAACTTTTTGCAGAAAAGTAAAAGAAAATATAACAAGAATATACTTCATTTTTATATAGGAACGATAGATAGGTGGTCAGAAATTGAAATGTAAAAGAAAATTAAACATAGGAATGTTCTGTTTACTGCATATATAATATTATTAGAATTATAAACTTCATTTACTCGCGGAACGGGTGGCACGGATTAACGATTACCGCGGATAATCAGAAAAATAGGCAAAAAGCGATACCAGTGTATGCAATAGCTAAAAAAAGTCAATAACACAACAAATGTATTTAAATTATGCCTAAAATTTTTAATTAATATAAAAAATATCCTTAGAAGCTAAAAGCGACTAATAGCGCACTCGCATTCAGTAAATCATCACCGTAAAAAAGAGAAAACAAAAGTGTTAATAATCCGAACGGCGGATAATCCTATTGTAGAAAATCGGAAGATTACTGTGTGTATTCTTCATATAATTTCATATTCATTGGAATATATTCATCATCATTTTCAGTGGAATTATAAAGAAATTATAATTTCTAAATTCCAATGATATTACAGTCGAAACCGCTTGTTAGAGTATCGGTTAAAAGAATATCCCGCTTCATTGCATTTTTAACGTACCAAACCGTTGTAATGCATTATTTTGATTCTGGATAATGGAATGTCTCTCCTATTAAAAAGAAAATTTCGAGGCAAAATGGCTATTCCATTAAGCGGGTTCGAGTGTATATATTTTTTTATTTGTTTTTATTTTCTTGTCATTTGAATTTCTTTTAATACGCTTTTATTAGTTTCACATGTGGGTTTGTTTGTTAGTATGTATGTAACTCTGAATCTATATCTATAAAAATGAGTGTATGTATGGTAATGTATATGTATGGTGTAAATGTGGTATGTATATTCTCTATACAAATCCACAGTTTGCGTCAGATTTTCATCAAACTTGACACAGAGGTTCCTTGATGCCCTAGAACTCTCATAGGCGGGGTCTTGAAATTTTAAAAAATCTAAAAAGCTCAAACTTAAATTTTTTGTCAAAAAATAACCCTTTTATAAGAATCTAGCCTATTTATATTGTAATCGAGATAGGCCTTTTAGCATTCAAATTGATGAAATTTAAGATTTTTAAATATAAGTATTTTCCAACAATGATTACGATTAAAGTAATGAATTTTCAATTTAAGGCTCACCTATTTCCTTTTAGCATTGAAATAAGTAAAAAATAATCATAATTCATGTGGACTTTATAAAAAGAACCACGGATTTGAATTTCAAATTTCCAATGCGACGACAGTTGCGTCTGTAATGGAGATAAGCCTTCAGAACGAGAAATAGATTTATTTCTGAGTTATAATAATTTTTACTTTGTAGGTGGGAACAATTAATAGAGAAAAGTTAATATTTTAAATTTGGCGGGTGAAATTGATGCAATTTTTTCACTTCCATGTGCATATATTTCATGCCAGTGGACGCGGCAAAGCACAGACAACATTTATCTTTAATTTTCACCTTTTGATAAGACTATTTTTCTGTAAACGTTTAACTTTCTGTAATATTTTAGTTTTTTTCAAAGTTTGTACCTAAGAGACAGATTGATGCAAATTATTTTATACCCATATGAATAGAACTCTTTCAAACTTTTTTTCCCTGAATGCTATGTTGTATTAATAAGCACCCGGGCAACGCCGGGTATTAAGCTAGTAAAAGATAAAATTCACGTTCTTTACAAATTTAAAAGTAATATATTTAATGCTATTAATACTGAAGGCTAAACTATATTACATGTTGATGTATTATAAGTGCATCTAAAAGCCTATTTAAGTTTTTAACTAATTTAAAGATTATTCATTTCAATCTCTGTCGGGACTAGACTAACTTTACTGATTTCGAAAATTCGCACTCTGAGTTCACTAGAGCGGTGCATTATCTTCTCTTCCTGCTGCTTCAAATCTTCGTGTGTCCTAATGATGGCAGGTGACACTCATGCGTGCATTGTCTTCCATGTAAAAGAGAGAAGACTCTTCGGAACATCAGCTGAGCTGCAAAAAGGTTGTTTGACCGATGGTGAGTTGTTTGACCTTCGGAGGAAAAATGAAGGTCGAAAACTTCGCTATATGAGAAATCGATTTTCCACTGTCTGGATTTAGAATTGGAGAGTAGTTCGGAGAAACCGAAGATTCAAAGGTGACGAAGGGGTAGATTAAGTTTTTTCCCCTCCTACGCACGATCCATTGATAATAACCTGTACTAGTTAGTAGATAATGTTAGTAGTCAATATGGAAAATAAGGATAATCGAATAATGGTTATGCAAACTTTAAATAAATTAAAAAGTCGCCAAAAAAAATTCCAATACTTTTTTTGTTTTGTTTCACGTTAACGTTGACCTTGAAACTGTACTTCCTAGAAGGAGGAACGGGGTATATTTAAAGACCATATTTTTTCCTTAAAAAGGGATACTTAATAATTTTCGGTCCCTGCAAGTGTTTGTTTTTAATCGAATCATTTATTAGTTGATAATGTTTATTACAGAAAAAAAAATGAATGCTTTAAAAAGAACTGTTTTTTAACGAGCAAATTGAGGACATTTCGAGCTGAATGTAAATGAAAATTGAATTTTTGGAAGGTTTTTATCCAACACAATTCGCTTTTACAATCAACGTTGCTTCAAGAGTTGTGATTGGCAACTGCTTTTCTGCTGCACAGTAAATGTAGTATTCATAAGCCCGTAGTAGGGCCCGTGTCATAAGCGGGTAAGGCGGTAGAGCCTTTTCTACTCGTGCTTGGGTGTGGGTAAACATACAATCAGGGCCGTTTCGAGGGAAAATGCGTAATTAAAGATGTAATACATACTCATTTTTTTTTTCAAAAAAATGTTGCATAAATTTTAGAGTGGAAAGCGCAGTCCTTTGTGTGGCCACTAGCTTTTCACTACCAAGTTTAAAATAAAAATTTGCCTTGACTTTATCCGAAATCCATTCTTTTGATATAACGTGTTTTAATGTGACTTAAACAGTCGTTGTGAATATTGAGAGAGATTGAGCCTTTAATTAAAGAGAGAATTAAAGTAATAATGAAAGATTTCTGCATTGAGTTGAACAACGCAACTCGCCCTTTTTGTTTTTAATTATCTTTAGAATTACGAATTTAGAAATAAGAAATGCATCTTGTAATGTGTTTAGTTCATAATAAACGAATTTTATATTTAGTGCTTATGTAAATATGAGAGTCATTAAGCAACTGAATCGGTTAGAGCAAAAACCACTTCAGTCAAAAAAATTCAAAAATTCGTTTTTTATGGAAACAAGTTTTGGAAGGCAAGATGCGTGTTGACAGCAAAAATCGCGTCAATCAGGCTAGTAGTTCCAAAGTTACGGGGCCTCCCTTGTGAACGTTGAGCGCAGAAACGACGTGAGTCCAGTGACTGACGTTGTTTATGCACCCAACGCTAGAACGAGCATGACTTAAGGGCGCGCATTCGTTCCCAACGATCTGATTTCGGTACTATTATGAGGACGAGATACGTAAACCTGATCGGATTTACACACCTAAAGCACTAACGCAACCAGAATTTTCTTGGGGAGGAGTGTGATCAAAACAATATTTTCTCGAGTAAAAGACTACTGTATTATATTTTCAACAATGTTTAAACCAAAGTCTATGGGGTGTTGTCCCTATCTCCCCTTCGCTGCGCCCCACTGACCTGATGAATATGAAGAGTTGTGTGCTCAGACCAGTAACAGCTTTCACGTCACCAAGCTACTCTCCTTGGACATAAACAAATTTGATGATTGGTGGAAGAACTTATACAAAAAAGAAAAAAAGCTTAAACAGAGAATGGTGAGGGGAAAATGTGAAGAAAGAGACAAAATTTAAGTTTACCCCTACTCGATACAAGGAGTTCCCTCATAGCTTTAACCCTTTAAGCGGTCAATTATTTTACCAGAAATGCTTCCAAAAAAGGCATTTTTATTGCACATAGTTAAGTACCATACTTAACGGAATAAGAATGTAAAGAATTTTTAAATTTTTTTTTTTTTTTTCGTTTTCAATGCTTTTACAATATTTTTTATTTTACAATTTTGGTCACAAAATCCCGAAATATTTGCTTTTTTCTAGTACATTCTGCATGCAGTAATGAATGGTTTACAAATTATGCAAAAATTTCTCTCACACTTACTGTGAATTTTGAGGTTTACAATTTTCCGAACAGTTCGGGAAAATCAGAAAAGGAAATCTGAAAATATGGGCACGTTCCAACCAACCTACATAAAATGGAAAATATCAAGGAGGTGATTGTATGTATTCCTGAAAAAACATTTTGTGATGAACTATTTACCTGAAAAAAGACTTCACATGATGGCAGAACATGATCTATTTTAAGAGATGTACATACAGATGTGATATTTTTTTTTGTTCCTCTTTTATTAGTGTAGATTTAACAATCGCTTCTCATTTTCTGTAATAAATTTCCACTGTTGTTGATAACCCATATTCCTTATACTGTAAAGTTTTAAAGTTCTTTATTTCTTTTGATTTCGTAATATTTTTAACGATGTATGAGTAAAATTGATCTGTTCTTAGAGCTTAATAAGTTTTTGAAGTCATGTGTCATAATAATAAAGAAAGAGCTACTTCATGTCTGATGAAATCATAAATAAATATAAACTTTTAATGTATGATAACTTTTTCTCCAAGCCTATTGAGTGCAAAAACATCAGTCCAAATTACATTTTCAATTTTCCTGAGCCCGATTTAGATTGAATCTATGTAGTTTTTGCATGATAGCAATATACATGCATGTTATGATGCAAGAAAAAAGTATTGTTCAATTATTTGAAAATTTGGACGAGCTATGACGTTCCTTCTTTTCTCCTGAAAAATTTGAAATTCTTAACTGACGTTGTTTTTGCACTCACCAATTCAATTATAAAGTTTACAAAAAGAATAATAAAACCTTATAAGCACGACCAACAATGTTACGGAAATAGAAAAGCATATTCAAATAAATAACTCAAAATCGAAATATTTCCTAATTTGCTCTTGGTATAATTTTGAGATTAACCTCAACGATATTCTATCCAGTGAGACGAATCGAGCTGGAAAATTATTTTCAATTGGAGAAATTGTTTACAAACACAGTTAGCTCAAATGTATTCCCTTGGAAGTTATTGAGAAACGTATTTGACTGAACTGAAATAAAGTTCTTGTTTGTGTTGCTCAATTTTTATGTATTTGTTGCAATGATGTTATTAGCAAGTAGTACGCACTTGTTTTTCAGATGATTTAAATTTATGTGCAAATTTAATCTGTGTTTCTATTGATAACGCATAACATATCGAAAAAAAATTGTGAAATATAGCAATGATTACAATTGATAGGAGGTAGTGCTTCCCCAATTTCTTTTTACGGCTCTTTGCCCCTTCAATGTCAACCTTCGATGAACCCTGCCCCCTTTTTTGCAGGTTTTAAATTCGCCCCCCTTCACCCTATGAAGTTTTCACAAAACTTAAGCACAAATTCAAGTTTTGAAGGCATTTCCCTGGCTCTTCCTATACTTTTTGATTCTAATATGAATCTGAATTGTCTATATTCCAAACATAATCTTCTTCATTGAACATTGAAAAGATTAAAATCTAACTACAACAGTAACTATTAAAAAGATTACCGCTGAAAATTACTTGAATTTTCTATGCATATAATATACATAGAAAGAAAAAAAGTGCCCTTTACTGTTTATTTAAAGTGCGCTTTTAATTGAATTAAAGCGCCCTTTCATCTGAAAGCATCTTATAGCTTTTTTTTTTTGGTCTGCGGGGGGGGGAGGGACACGAATTTAGATAATACAGTGGAGTGTCTGTCAACTCACACAAATTTTATTTTTTATGTATTAGGGATGCACCAATTTACAAATTGGCCTATTACCGATTAATCGGCAGATTAATAATAAAGATGAGTGTTTTTAATGTTACCAATTTCACCATCACTTTTTTTTACTTTTACAATTCCGATCTCAGAAATAGTTACTTATTTCTGAGAGAAGATATTGTATTTGCTTGTTTTTTTACCATTTTCCCAAATTTTCCAAAACAACTTTAAAATTTTATCAAATTCCTTTGAGGCAAATTTCATATTATTGTTAATAAAATTACAGAAACACAAAAGACATGAAAATTATTTTAAAAAAGGTAAGGGGGAGACTGTGGTGAGCACTTTAATTTAGGAGTGTTCTTAATTTTAATTTATATTTCAATTATAAGTGGTGATTTAATTTGACTTTTATTCTTTAAAAAATTGAGGTTTCCTAAAAGCGTTATGCTAAGAATAGTATCAACACATGAAAAATGTTGCAACATTGTCTAAATGTTTATATTTATTCAAAATAAGAAAATTTTACTACTAAATCTTTTCTATCAACTTGGAGGAAAATTATCATTTATTTATGTATTTGTTTATTTTTTGTCTTTCATTCTTCGAATTATTTGTTTTATTTTTACTCACTACACTTTTGTACTGCATATTATTATTTGCAGAAAATTATTTACTTCTTGTTTATAAATTTATCTATCGTAGTTCCTTGTTCAAGCATCCTTAAACATTTTTTTCGCGGATTGATCGGCAAAATTTGACTAATTATAAATGAAATATTCATGTTTTCGCCTTCCAGTTTAAAAGTTCAAGAATTTAACGCAGGTTTTTCTTTTAATATTCCATTCCGCTTTACGCATTGTATAAATTATTTGTTTTGTTTTTGCTCTGTACCTCTTCATGCTGTATGTTATGTTTTCGCGAAGAATAACGTACGAAATTTCGGTGAGTAACACTTAAAAGTTTTAGAATTGATTGTATTTTTTACAAAAAAAAATGCTCCAAATATATTTTCGCTATGTGATTATTTAATATTGGAATGTAATTTGCAGCAGTTAGGGCCATGCTCCACATCAGCGTAAAACGCGACCGAAATTGAAGGCAGAAACCGAAAATCCGGGTACTTTCCATAGGAACACCATTGAATCCATTTTACGCTTCTGCCTAATTTTTCTGCTTTACGTCGATGTGGAGCATGGCCCTTACTGCTTTTGGTGGCGGAAAAGTCAAAATGACAAGATTTACGTTCTTTATTGTAACCCTACTCTTGCCAATTTTTAAATAAATGAACTATCGGAGGCGTTGCTGTCTCTGACCAATGTCTGTTCGAAGAGGTAAAACAAGGCCCACCCACTTTCTTAGAATATGACCTGTCCAATAAGACATCTGTCTCGACATCACAAAATTAAAATATTTTAACCTCTTTGGCTAATATCTTAAAATGGGTGGAGTATTCAAGCTATGCCAGAACCAATAACACATTTGTGAATCCGTTCTTCAGTTTTCCCTTACTTTTTCACCTCTTCAGAAAAATGAACAATTCTAAAAAAAGGCGGAGTCAAGTGCCATCTCGTCAAAGCCAAACTTTACCGATGTAGTCTTGTCGTTGATTTGCACCTCAGAGTTAGATTTTTGATAAATTATTATATTTTTGAAGTTATTTAAAGTTTGCTGTAATTTGTAGCACTCTTTATTCCTTAAAACTAGAGCTAATTGTTGAGTTAATTCACTGTTGCAAATATTGAAACTCAGTTGGACAAAATTATAAGTATTACGAGTCGGTAACACAGAAGTTTTCTCCAAGAGTCAATTTCAAACTTCAAATAAACTTGCATTGTTGTGAGTTAATCAATGTATGCGCTGTGCAATTGTTGAAAATGATTTTTTTCAAAACAATTATGCCAACTGACTGACACGATATTTTATTATTGTCAATCAGTTACCACTTTTCCAACAAATTTTCAAAAAATCATTCGAAATGTGCTGTGGGAATTCAACTAACTATACCATTAAATTCTTCTCCAAAAATATAAAAAGTTAGAGGAAAAGATCTTTTGAATATTGTACATTTTGCTTTGAATATTGAAAAATACTCATTAATTCGCTTTGAGATTGGGAGTCGGTTACAAATGGATTTGCCCAGCAATAAAATATAGAAATATTTGGTTGTCCAGACTTTATCTTAACACTCAGACTACTCGTAACAGTGAATATTGCTCAATGAATTTGAAATATTTAACGCTAAAAAAGGACAAAAATGGTAACTGTTCATTGCGTAGGTGTGGTATGGTGTTGAAATCTAATATCAAAACAATGTTTGCCCGTGGAGACGTGTAAATTATCCCATTTTTGTATTTGATGTGTTACTCAACTTGGATCATCATCCATGGTAATATACACTGAAGTGACAAAAGTCATGGGATAGCAATATGCAAATTTTCAGATGGCAGTAGCATCGCATAGAACAGGTATAAATGCGCAGTGCTTTTACAGAGCTTTCATTTCTGTTCAAGTTATTCATGTGAAGAGGTTTTAACGTGATGATGACCGCACGACGTGAATTAACAGACTTTGAACGCGGAATGTTAGTTGAAGCTAGACGCATGGGTCATGCCATTTCGGAAATCGTTAGAGAATTCAACATTCCCAGATCCACTGTGTCAAGAGTGTGCCGAGAGTATGAAATTTCAGGCATAACATCCCACCATGGACAGCGCAGTGGTCGACCGCCTGCACTTAAAGATCGAGACCGGCGACGTCTGCAAAGAGTCGTAAATTCTAACAGACAAGCAACACTGCGTCAAATCACCGTAGAAATCAATGTGGGACGTACAATGGACGTGTCTGCTAGAACTGTGCGGAGAAATTTGGATTTCTTGGGCTATTCCAGCAGAAGACCGACTCGAGTGCCTTTACTGACAGAACGACATCGCTTGCAGCGACTCTCGTGGGCACGTGAGCATATCGGTTGATCCCTAGATGAATGGAAAACCGTGGCCTGGTCCGATGAGTCACGATTTCAGCTGGTAAGAGCCGATGGTAGGGTTCGAGTGTGGCGCAGACCCCACGAAGCCATGGACCCAAACTGTCAGCAAGGCACTGTTCAAGCTGGTGGTGGCTCCGTAATGGTGTGGGCTGTTTTTTCATGGCATGGACTTGGTCCTCTAGTGCGACTGGACCGAACATTGACTGGAAATGCTTATGTGCAGCTACTTGGAGATCACTTGCAGCCATTCATGGACTTCATGTACCCAAACAACGATGGGATTTTTATGGATGACAATGCGCCATGTCACCGGGCCACAACTGTTCGCAATTGGTTTGAAGAAAATTCTGGACAATTCCAACGAATGATTTGGCCACCTAGATCGCCCGACATGAATCCCATTGAGCATTTATGGGACACCATCGAGAGGTCTGTTCGTGCCCAAAATCCTGCCCCATCAACGCTTTCACAATTATGGACGTCTATCGAGACAGCATGGCTCAATATTCCTGCAGAAGACTTCCAACGACTTGTTGAGTCCATGCCACTTCGAGTTGTTGCACTTCGGCGGGCAAAAGGAGGGCCGACACGATATTAAGAGGTATCCCATGACTTTTGTCACTTCAGTGTACGTCGGGACGAAGTTACTTGTAAGAAATATTAATAGCATTACAGCTAGAACACAGCTATCACTTCCTGGAAACATCTTGTTTAGCCGACAAATTAATCTTGATTTTTAATGTTGCTACGTCCGGGCATCAAATGATCTATAAATCGTATACGTATGATTGGTTTCCTTGTTCCATTGAAAATGTGAGGTATGGAGACAGCAATAATTTTTTTGCTAAGATGATCGGAAATAATCTTTAAATTAATTTTTAAAAACTAAAAAGTACGCTTTTAGGTGCTCTTATCATCAACATGTAATATGTGTAATACAGTTTAGCCTTTAGTATTAATAATAGCAAAAAATATATTACTTTTGTATTTGCAAAGAACGTAAATTTTATCTTTTAGTCACAGTTACAAACAACTGAAACCCTTATAATGCTCGTACATCAGCATTTAATATAGTTTAGCCTTTAGTTTCAACAATAGTATTAACTATATTACTTTCATATTTGTAAAGAAGGTGAATTTTAACTTTTATTCAGAGTTACATACAAACCCACAAGTGAAACTAATAAAAGCGTATTAAAAAATAACTGCGAACGAAAACTAAAGTAATCATTCAATGCGATTAAGAAACCAAATACAAAGATTTCTTAATGATGGAATAATTACCTAAAAGTAATCCGCTAACAGTCTATTCCAGGGATGCTGAACCAGTGGCAAACGTGCAGCCACAGTGTGGTACGGCGGAGTATTATGGGTAACACGAGAAAACTTATTGTAAAATTTTTAGAAAGTGAGAAAATTATATCGTTTTCCGGAACTTTGTCAAACCTAAAAGCCCTACTCGCATTCGCCGAAAACCTCTAAAATCTTACTCGTAGTTAATTTATATCTAATGATAAATATAATGACGTCAAAACATTGTCAATATCAATATAGTTATGCGTCGCGTAAATTACACGGGCAAGGAGTTTAGCCCCAAAATTGTCCCAACTGCAATATTGCAAGTACTTATTAGCTTTGAATGAAAACTAGGACAAACTTACAGAGAATACGCAGTTAAACATATTTGTATGTTACACGAGTAATAATTTGGATATTGTAGGACTTTTTGGTTTATTCGACTAGTTTCAAATACGAAAAAGGACATTTTTAAAAATCTTAAAAATGTAATTGAAAGTTAAGAAAGCAGAGTGAATACAGTTAGGTATTGTTTGCTCAGATGAACGCATCGCGTGGTTGGCAACTTAATATTTTTTTACATGGCTTGGAAAACTTTTTGTGAGGTATACTTTCTAATTAAACATTGTGTTCTCCATCAAGAAGCTCTTTGTGTGCCAAGGACTTAAACTTGTCTAAACTCAAAGCACCGGCAAGTGCGTCTCCTAACCTACCAACCTTTTTGAAAATGGAAGCGTTCATGACTGCCAAGCGCGCCTTTTGAGGTTAAACAGTACATAACACTAATAAAAATAAAGTTCAACGTTTCACAAAGAAAGTGTTTTCTCCAGAAAAATTTAGACGCTATCATCTGAATTGATAAGTTTTACCAATAAGATGGTGCTTTTACAAACAACCAGTTTTTAAAAGCACCATTACTTTGGCCAAACTTTTTCACGAATAAAATGCTTATAGCTATATTTTGCTAGATGTAACCTAGTTTCTTTAAAGGGTTACAGTACCTCAAAAATGACCAAAAGACCAAAAAAAAAAAAATTATTGCTTATTTCAAAAGTAAAAGTTATTTAAAATACTCAGAAAAAAATAGCATTGTTCTAGCTAAATTATTTAAAAAGTTATGAGTGACTTTAGGGCATGCATGCTATGTGTTCTAATGGAAAAGCCAAACTTAAGTGCTTTTTCTCGGTGATCAGTTTTTAGTGTTTCTATGTTACTGGAAATGCTAAGGATTTTTTTCTATTAAAGATATAACTTTAAAGCAATATTTTTTGCACTCAGGATAATATATTTAAAAAAACTGTGCATTGAATAAGCGTTTTATAAACTACAAAAATTTTTAGAGTTTGTTAAACCTCGAAGAACAAAATTTCTAAGATTTTTTTACATAAAAGGTCACAAAATATTTTCTAATCAAAATATATGAAAATGAATGCAGATTTGTTGAGGTAATCCTTGTGATCATTTCGCAAAAAGAAATTTTGAAATTAGAGCAGAAATAAAAAAGCCTTAGGGTTTTTAAAAGTTGAAATTTTCTTACATTTTTCAAATTTTCAAAAAAAGTTTTCAAAATTTTTAATGTTCGAAAATAAATTATTGATTGTTAAACAAGTGCAGAAACAAATATTTCAAAGAATTAATTTTTTCACTTAAATTAAAAAATTTGTTTGAAATATACTGTAACCCCTTAAAGATCGAACTTAAATATTTAAGAGTGTATCAGGGCAGTGCGCAAAATAGTTTTGCACTTCCAACGTCGAAACTCATCTTCATTGCTTGGAACTCCCAAGATAGGCGCAGTGAAATTCTGAAAATGTATTCAGCGTCATTAAGTGAAAAGTACGTTAAAGCCGAAGCACATGATTGAGCTGTCTCATTTCAATCAGTAATAAATTAAGAAAAAGAACTTTTTTTTTAAACTTCTGTCTCTTCACGATTTTGCATGCATTATGGTTTCACCTGATATTCCTACTTCTTTGCCATTCTAACTAAAAGAAAGTGTACTGTACTATTTAAAAATGGAGAAGGAATAGTTTTATGAGCAATTTTAAGTCCGCTTACAATTTCCCATTGTAACCGACGTGAAGAATGACTCTTCCGTAGTATTGTAAAACAATACGATTGTTTTATTCATTTACTTCTTGCACCTAGAGATGCACAGGATTTAAATGCAACATAAGTTCTCGAAGCTAAGCACTTTTTTGAGCTTTCAATTCATTTTCAATTTCTGCTATATCAAATTAAATATGAATTGAACATGTTCACTTTTATTATATAACTAGCTGCGTGGCTCGGATCAGCACGGGATCTACCTTGAGAATAAAAGTTATGTCAAGTGAAACGTGTCTGAAAGTCCCGATGAGATTTCCTGCACGCAGTCTGAAAAATTAATCCATCGCCACAAATATTTACATCCGGCTGGAAAAGCCTCAAAGCAAAAGCAAGAATTTTTTCTCTTCCCTCAAGAAAAAAATGGCAACACCTTTTTCTTGTCATGATTTTCTTCACGCTAATTAATTTCTGTCACGCTCGTTGCAGGCTACTTTTAAAAGCTAATTTAAATTAATTTTTACCAACTTGAAAACGCACGCATAATTTTTTTGGGTGAAGTTAGCAGTTAGGAGTTTTCAAAACCCTCGAAAGGAAATCCCCTTAAAAAGTATTTTTTGCGAGTTTTCCAATGAGACCAAAATCGAGAAGATCCGATAGTTATTTAGGGTTGAAAGATACATTTTAAGCCCTTTTTGAGTCCTTAAATTAAAATTCAAAAAGATCGGTACTTTTTTTGGCATTCTAAAACTGGAATTCGATGATCTGGAATTACCGAAATCCGTTAAATGAAAGAAGAAATTACAAAGATATAATCTTTTGTTTTCTTAATTTAATATAGTGGCTCCAAATGGTTCGACGAAAACTATTATTTTTACTTTATTTCTCAGACCAAACCAGCTACATACAGTAAAATATGAAAGAGTAAGAAAAGCTTCCAGAGAAAAATTGCTTTTCTGGTTCTAAAATTAAAATCGAACGGTTTGGAGCTTTTCAGATGTTGAGCCCCCCCCCCCCCTCCCTCTTCCCACAAAAGTTTTTGGGTTTCAAAACCTCCATGACAAATTTGGCGAAGATTTAACGCGAAGTTTAGACTTGTGCAAAGAAACATATACTGATTTGTTGGTTTGGGGACCCGCAACAATCCATTTTTCGAGGCCTATTTCAAGGTCTATTACAGAACTATGAAAACCTTTATCATGTGCACTTTTGAGTTATCTTAGGGGCTTCTATCACTTTAGGGGTCCTTCGCAAAGTTGCGACTTGGTAAATCCACCACTATACATTGTGTAACGGGAGCTGGCTTAAAGTAAAATTAATTTCCACTCTCCGCACTTTTCTCCTGATGGTTGTCATAGTTACAGCACTACGGCCTTTTTCCCCACATCGCTTTTGCAACAATGGCTAAGTAAATGCAAATGGTTGAAATTGCTTTATGCGTAAACTATTATTCTATTGAAAAATTAACGTCAATAAAGCAGAACTTTTTCTTGGAAATTTTTGCTTTATTTATGTATGACTAGATTTGTTGGAAAACGTTGAGAAATAAGTGAGACATGAGGATATAAATGAAAGCGTAAGTCTAATTCGATAAACATGAAATAAATGAATTGCCTCAACAGCAGTACATTAAAAAAGAGTGGAGCTGTTTTCTTCCATACAGTTTCCACAGAGGCTACGCAAAATTTCTAAACGGGATGCTTCTACTTTAAAATAACAGAGTGTTTATAACACACTCACACATACCCATGCCAATTTGTTTGTATAGATTTCGACTAGCACGTCTTTTCTTATTCAAAAGGTATACTTTATAGTTTACTAAGCTCTGTCTTCTCTTGCATTTTAAAGATTTCTGGTCTTTTTTTCCAGGCTGAATGTGCCGGAAACGAAGAAAAAGAAGAGGAGGCGCCTCCGCATGGACGGGCCGGACGGCGGCGGGGCCTGGTTCGTGGCCCTCTCAGCCTGCCTGATCAACTTCATCATGGCCGGACTGGGCCGGATGGCGGGCATCATCTACATCGCCTTCATGGACCGCTACCGGACGGACAGGCAGGGCGCGGCCACGCCCTTCGCGGTGCGATCCTCGACAAGGAGCCTGCTTGGTGAGCGGTTTGCTTTCTCGGCAGACACTCAGGCTGTTTCACACTTCATGCAACCCGTTATTTCAAATTTTCAATGCAAATCTTGTCAGAGAACCACAAAAATCATTCCAAACAATATACTGTCCGTCCGCGAAGACCGCGCCTAGTACTCGCGAACCGTTCCACTTAAAAAAGGGGTGATGGGTTGTGAGTGGGAACTTTCCAGAGTTTTCAATTTGAAGCTTGCATTTGCTATCCTTTTAACATATTCAACGAAACAATGAATTTTAAATTAGCGGCGTTCTACGTTGTTTGATACGGCTCAAAATGCCGTATCAAACACATTATTACTCTTATTATTCTTCCCCTTATTGTTATCTTACCTATCACCCCTATTTTAGTAAGATGAGACAAGTCCTGACGCATGCGTAAATACGCGGAAGGTTTTACCTGAGATAATCAGACAGTATGAAAATATTTTTCCCTTAAATCCAGAGGGGCAAATTGACACCCACCTCCTACCCAGGGACGGATACAAGGGAGGGGTGATGGGGGCGATCGTCCCACCATTGCTCATTGGTCACTCACCATTGACAAATTTTCAACATTGAAGTTCAAAAAAGGCATATTGGATGCCAGCAGAAGGGACTGTGCTCTTCAGGGCTCTTCAGGATACGTTTCGCAATTGAAATTTTAAACATCTGAGGTCAACATTTGTGAACCAAAGTGAGAGAGACGTATAAGGGAACAAGCCTATTTGAAGGATTAAAACGCAACATAGGTTCTAATGAGCCAATATTTTGAAGAGTGCCAATTTGAAGTTGGAGTTTCCTGATTAAAAAATTTTGTTGTAGAAAAAAATTAATATTGGATTCTAAGTCTAAATTGGGTCTAAATGCAAGAAAATAAAAGGGGGGAGGTCAAGGAAGTTATTTACCCCCTCCTTGGATTACTCACTTCTAAGCCGTTACAGATCTGATGAGTGTTACAGATCTGATGTTAATGAGCTACTTATCTGAGTTTATGCTTTCAGTCTTCATTAACGTCTCTAAAAATGATATCATTTCCTTGCATTTTTAACATGGAATTAAGATAATTATATTAAAATATATGTATTAGCTAAAAAATCAAATTTCATTATTAAAAAGCATTTCTTGGAAATAAAAATGAACGATAAGGTTTTTGGATAAAATAAATTATGATATTACCAAATCCAAGCTAATAAAACATTTGTTTTGTTTTGAACCAGCACACAACTTCAACTTTCAAAAAAAAAAAAGAAAAAATTAATAAATATAATAATAATAATTAATTAACTTAATTTCTGCAGTGTCAATTTTTCTTTTTTTTTTTACTAATTTCTATTGTCAGGTCATACAAACCACAAATGAAGCACTTGTACTAAAACTCATTGCTTTTCATTCTTAAGAACAAAAATATTCAATATGTATGGCTGAAACCTTTGATTTTTGCTTTTTAATAATTCTGAAACGTGAGAGTTAGTTCGGTAACATATTCACTGTTTTTCAATGTTGCCGCTCTGACTGTTATCGATCTGACAAACCGGCAAAGTTTTTTTTTATTTCCGAGTCGATCGCGCTAAACCAAAATCGAACACGTGGTTTTGTCACTTGTAATAAAGGATTATACTTATATATAAAATAACTTTTAAAATAATAAAAACTGCGCATTTTAGCGCGTGTTATCGATCTGATGACTTAAATGACACACATTTTATAAAATCACTTTAAAAAATCTTACCTGCAATTTTAGATGCAGAAATGCAAATTTCTAATTATGATGCGATAAAACATTACACCAGGTACTCAGTATCACGTGGTATCGGTGCAGGAAATGATTTTGGGAGCCTAAATATAGATCGGAAGTTATTGTTACCGCTCTGACGGCGGAACTAAGGGACACGCCTATTTTTCATCGGCTAGAAAATTAGAAATCGATTAAAACAAAAATGAAGTAAAATATTAACAAAGGAGTAAAAATAGAATCGTTTTTTTGCAAGTGCGTTTTTTTGGGAAGTTAGAAAGTGCGCATGACCTGTTTGCATGCTAAGCTTTGCTACTGGGGACACGTTACCGATCTGATTTTTGACATATAAAAACAATACTTTCTGAAGAAAAAAAAAATTCTGATGTTATTAGATGAAATGAAAGCAAAACCTTATCTTCTTTCTGGGGAAAATTATTTTTTTAACTAGTTATTGAAATACTAGTGAAAATTCACTTGGGACTCAAATTGGCACTTTTCTAAATATTAGCTCTAATGAGAGAATGAATGAGAACGCTTCTATAGAAAAAGGACATTACTACGGTTTTGCAATCCCTGTAAAGTACCTACAGTGATAAAGATAAAACAAAAAGGGAAACTTTTTAGGAAAAATTCGGCGCATAAGTGTAATATTTATCTTTAGAGTGACGCATAAATGAATGATACTATCATTATTTTACTATGGAATGTGCTTGGAGCATTCAAAACCGTCGTATAGGTGAAAAAGGCGCATAATGAGGCGGCGTATAAGTGAGAGTTCACTGTAAATTATGCGTAATAAAATGAATAGCTCCTCCCTTGAAGCAGTTCTAGATCCGCCCTTGCGCGGAGAGAGTTAGGAAGAAAACAAACCTAACGAAAGTCTAAACGAAAGTCAAACCTATTACGTGTTGCGGTTTGGGGAACAATGCATTGAAATGAAACAAAAGGACATAAATTTTAAAGTCAGTTTTAAATACTGTACACTGTTAGTACAAATTTCTCTGACATGCAATGACGTCTCATAGACATCAGAGTCTCTAATGGCGCATGAAATGAATGACGTCTCCAGACGTGACTGTATGTCAAGGCTGTAAAGTTATTACAACTAGATATAATAAAAGATGTTTTCTATCACCGTAAACAAGCGTATTTAACTCATTGAAAAGCTTTGTCAAACGTATTTTTACGCTCTGCTTTTTATGGGAACATTTTTGAGAAAAATTGAGAGAAAAAAAAACAGTAGGAATTTTTAAAGTAATAGATTTCAATGTAACTTTTTTCAAATACATTCTAAATACTTAACATTAAAATATTATTCACCTCCTCTTTCTCTGCCTTTTTTCCTTTCATAATCAGATGATAACTATGATCTTCCTTGTTTTCGTATCACCCCTCCAAATTGTTTTACTTTTCGAAAAGAAAAAAAAAAACTCTTATAATTTGAAAGCCTTTATAACGAAAATCAATAGTTATTCATATAGCCAATAGATACACTTTCTCAGAAATGCAAGCTGTTTTTGAAATCCTTCGCTGAAAAGGAAAATTCATTTAAAAAAAAAAAAGAGGCTACAGATTTAAACATATTTTTTTTATATTTTCATCCTCATTTTTCAAAGTTTATTCACTTTTGCGTGAGCACTCTTCGTAGTTCTGAGAAAGTTTACACTATTTTCAATTTCCTGCCAGGCTCTAGCGTAGCCAGAATTTACCTTCTGATGGGGTAGGAATTTCGTCCTAAGTCCTCATATGGATCTTTTTTATAGACGCCATTTTCAGTTTTTAATGTTAGCGCCAAATGCATTATTATAGCTTATTGACCAAAAGGGAAGAAACTTGATGACAAAAGAATCAAAGTAAAACAAAATTGTGTATGTCTTCAAGTTTTTTTTTTGAATAAATACATTTGATCTGTGCAAAATTTGATAAAAATCCTGTACATCTCTCACTTTTAAGGACTCTTCAATCTTAAGATGAATTTCATAATTTACGGTTCTTTTCTCATGGATCGGAAACTCATGTTCAACTCATGGAAAATTTTCGTTAGTTTGATGGAAAGTTTATTCAAGGCATATTTTTTACGAAACAATGTCGTCAAATAGGACGAAATTTTAATAAGGTTTTAGCACGTATCTCAGAATATGCGATTGGTTGTGTGCATATTATTTAGACAAGAAAACAACTCTTTTCGAAAGCTATTAAAGGCTAACTAGAATAGTTTTCCCTTGCAGCTGGGGAAAAATAATTTCTAAACCACAGAAAAAAAATTTCTACGACTAATGTGTTATTCTTCCACCAGGTCCTGCAGTAGGCATTCTAGGCCAAAAGTATGGTGTCAGAGCTGTAACAGTGACTGGAGGAGTTATTGGCACTCTTGGAGCAGCAGCGTGTTTCTTTGCTCCTGACATGATTTGGGTCAGCATTCTTTGGGGAGGAATCAACGGTCAGTGCTTTTCCCCAGATACAGTTTTATAAAGTTTACTATAGTGTTCAAAACTGTTACGGTGTATTCAACTTGCTAAGAATTAATGTACCAAATGTTCTGTTTCTAGGGTTAGGAACAGCCTTGACTACGACCCTCCCACTGGTGGTGATAGAACAGTACTTCAAGAAACATAGAACAACCGCTTCGGGGATGGCTTTTTCAGGAGGTTGCATTGGTGCTTTCTTGTTCCCCGCGTTGCTGGAGAAACTACTGCACTCTTATGGACTTGAAGGGACTTTCCTCATTCTCGCTGGAATAGTCATGCATACTATACCAGCCGCTATGATTTTACGCAAACCACCATGGCTGAGGAAGGGAAAGCAGAACAAAAATGGCACACACAAGCCTCTTCATAAGAAGAATTCTGATGTTTATGAAGGCTTAAATCCATGCGACTCTTATAAAGGTGCAATTGTTGGACTGGATAGCGACATCAATACAGATTGTCTGAAGCAAAACATAGACACTATCGTACAGTTGTTGAAGCTCGATATTCTCTCTAAACATTCTTCTCAACGCAATCTTGTTCCAGAACTAACTACAAATGGATTCTGTTCCTCAGAAACAATAGACATCCTGAAGGATATTGAGCGTTTGTATTTTCAGTCACAAATGCATGATTCAGAGCAGTTTTTGAAGCCAGGAGATAGTCCTGTTCGAAATAACATCAGGAACCGTTTATTGATTGCTGAAATCAAATGCAAGAAGAGCCAGAGCTTTCACTTGGACGATAAACCAGAAAAATTCCAAACTATTTGCACAAATGTATCGACGCCAGATATTTCCAAAATTCAGCATAAGCCCGTAGACTCATGCATATTACTGAAGATAAAAGAACTGTGTAACACAAACGAAAATAAAATTTTGTCCCTATACCCAGAGTGCAAGAGAAAAGAAATTTCTCTTCTACTGAAAGAAATTCGAAAACTGAATAAGTTGAGCTGCTCAGATGAGAAGCAGAATTTTCTGAACGGGTCTTTTTATGACATTTCTGGTGAGGCGCTGGTGAATGTAAGTTCCGCCGATAAAGCAAACGAAACGAGACCGGGAGTCGACAATCACCCCAACACGTTTCGCAGCCACTTCAAAACTGCTCTGAAACTGCACAAGAATCCCCTCTTCTTGCTGATCTGCGTCTGTCGCGCTGTCCACTTCATAACGTTTGTGCCAATAGTGACCGTTATAGTTGACTTCTCCATAGACCAGGGCCTCGATGCTGACGAGGGCAAGTACGTCATTGGAGCACTGTCCGCTGGAGACCTACTGGGACGCCTGTTCCTGGGATGGATCACCGACTTCGGGTTCATCGGTCTGCCCAGGTACATGATGATCGCGATGATTCTGCAGGGCATGAGCACGGCGTCTCTGCCGATGATGCACGACCGCACCTCTCTCTTCGCGAACCTGGTGCTGTTCGGTGCCTTGCAAGGGTCCATATTTATTCGACATACTATTTGCATTTCCAAGTACTTGAAGAGCCACGAGCAGTCGATAGCCATGGGATGCATGAACTTTTTTTCTGGACTCCTTGGGTTTATGCTTCCGCTTTACATTGGTAAGTGGAACGACTTTTTTTTTTTTTTTTTTTCTAAAATAATATAAGGTATCAAAGCCGGATTTAAGAGATGGATTTTTAGGGTTCAAACCCCCTCCTAAATTTTTCAAAACTATTACAAAAATGCTTTTCATATTTTCTCACTGAAAAAAATATTGCTCTTTTATTTACTTTGAAACTGCATTTGAAACATGAAATTATCATTATTGACTAATTGTACAAATTAAATGTTTTTTCTGCAGTATTTATATTTTATTGTACTTATTGCAAATTGCGTAATTTCTTAACCCTTCCCTTCGAATTTTTAATACCACTAAAAAAACACAAAATTCTCTACATTTTTACCAATCTCTATATTTAACACATCTTATAAGTGTCATAAGATAGAAGTTTTAAAAGTACTCTTTCGAATGCGCGTATATGAGTAAACTCATCTATCCAGATTTTTTCTTTTCATTGAAAAAATGAGTCTTTACGTTTTTCATGTTATACTACCCTTTTAACATCTACTGTAACAAAAATCAACAGAATATAAAACATGAAATTAGGTAAAACGCCCCCCGAAACTAAGGTCTGGTAAGGCTCTGTAAGGTATAATATATTCTATATTATTTTACTTATGAAAAATAGGCTCCATCTTTCTGTAAGGTTTCCTGCATCGGAACTAAAAGTAAATAGATTGCTTTCATTAAAGACATAGCTGAAAAGGAAGTGATACTGTTTTTATTGGGGTATTTTTAGAGACAAATTATTGACATAAAAATCAAATCTAATCAGGAAATTTGTTTTAAACAAATTTTTATTTTAAAACGTTTGTTCCGTTGCAAGTAATAGGAAATAATAGAGTTCATAGAAATATTAGAGAGCTTTTTATGCGAAAGTGTTTTAAGAAGCTTTGCTTTCTGCAGTCTAATCATACGTGCAGAATTTCAAAAACAATTATGAACACTAATTTAGCAACTAATTTGAAATTGAATCAGTTTGAAAATACTAGAAATTCGGATACCATACTTTAAAGATTTTTTAATTATTTTTTACTACTTAACTATTTGTAAACCTTGAACGATAAATGATATTAAACCTTAATGGTTTTTGACTTGTATTTTAAGGTTATTTTCGGGACACCATTGAATCCTACGACTACATTTTCTTCATCAATGGTTGCATCGGCTTCCTAGTTGGATTGCTTTGGATTTTTGAGCCTTACCTACGAAAGGTAAATGCTCTGGAGGACAAAGATGTGCCAGAAGCAGTTTGAACACTACAGTAGAAACTCAGACTATTGTTATTCGAATGGGAACTGTTCCTCATAAATCTTCATAGAGTGCTCTGGAAAACACAGTACTAGCCCTTTGAACTGCTGAGTGAAAATTCAGCACTTTTTACTTGGCTGGGAGTCATTTAAATGTTTAACGGCTCTGGTGCTCTGGATGACAAAGATGTACCAGAAGCAGTTTGAGCACTACAGTAGAAACTCAGACTATTGCTACTCGACTGGGAGTTGCCTCTTAAATCTTCATCGACTCCGGTGTTCTAGAGGATAAATATGTACTAAAAGACATTTGAACAATACAGTAGCAAGCTCAGACGGCTGTTACTCTGTCGAGTGCTGTCACTTTTGAATTTTCATCGGCTCTGGTGCGCTGTAGGGACAAAAGTGTACCAGAACTCTTCAGTAAAAACTCTGACTTGTTGGCTCAGCTGAGAGCTGTTTCTTCTAAATCTTTATCGACTCCGGTGCTGTTGGCGGACTAAGATGTACCAGGAGCCGTAACTAGCAGCCATGACTGATGTGAATTTATGGCTTTCATTTTAAATCTTTATAGACTCTGGTGGACTAAGATGTACAGAAGGCTTAACTCACAGCCGTGATTGCTGTGAATCAAGTGCAAATTGTTCCTTTTAAATCTTCATCGACTCCGGTGGTTAAAGCCGAAGAATCAAAATGGAGAAGAAACTTTTATCGCTTCGGAAAAACTCTTGAACATAACAATTATGTACGTTAACAAGAGCTTGTTTAGATTAAATATTTTATGAAAAATATAGAACTAAAGTATTTTTGACAAATGTCTTGTTTTGCTGCTTATAAGTTCCAATGAATGTTATAAACTTTCCTTGACGATTGTTAAAAAATATTTGCATGAATCATATTCAATTATGAAAATGTTTAGTCGTTTGAAAACTCATTGGTTACTTTTTGAATTAATATTGACCTTGTCATTATTCCCATTCTAGTCATATTTTTTTTTTTTCTAAATCAACAAAATTTCGCATAAGTGTTTCAAAAATAAATTTATGCAATTTTTTACGGAAGGAAACGTTATTCCAAGTGGTTTTTTTTTTCGTCCTACTAAATCACACGAGTTTATTAAATCTTACCAATTAAATTTTTTCTGTAATGTTTTTTACTGTAATTTAATAAAGAAGTTCTCATATTTCGGCAAAAAAAAAAAAAAATGCTGCAGAAATTCTTTTGGTAGTTTCGATGGTAAAAGTCTAAAATGCAATTTTTTGATATCACTGGAAAATCACGTAAAATTAGGATATTTCTTTGTAAAACGAAGGGCATCATTCAATGTGGTATTATTTATTTATGTTTATTTCTAGCTTGTTATTGTTGACAATTAATGCACAAATAGCAAGCATGAATTTCTCTTCATTTCAATATTTGTTTTCTTAATACTTCGTATTGGTTTTAATTTTTAAAATCATGTTTTTTTAATCAAAAAGATATCCATAAAGTATTTTATTACATGTACAATGTAGCTATATGCAGATGTAATCAACCAACTATCTTGACACTTACAGGTGTTTTAACGTGGGAGCTTATATAATGTGTGATATCGTAAGTTATTGGCGTCGAGTTCATATCGAAACAAATCATTAGATGTTAATATATTTTAGTACACTTTGTATTCATATGCATTTGTTTAATACAGTGTTGAAAAATAAATTGTTTAGTAAATGTTCTATGAAATTTCTTTTTGGAACAAGTTTTTAAATTTTACAGTTGCATGCAAGTCATACCGCTGTTCCTAAGGCCCCGCCCTATATAGACGAGCTGAGGCATCAAGATTAAGTTTCACCACTTTCTATCCAGGGCGAGTTTGAGTAGTTGTCTTTTCTGGCTCAGTAATCGCCTTTTAGAAATTTTTCACTGTGAGCAATTATTAGCGGCATGTTGATTTGGCAAAACTTAGCAATGTGCCAAAACTCTTTTCTGGTAACCCTACTCCGCAACAATGAAAATTTAAAGTAAAAGTAAATGAATTGGATCCAAATTGGTCGAACTTAAGCTTGATGCGTCGGCCTGTCTATACAGCGGCTCTAGCTGTTCCTAGAGCAGCTATATAGACAGGCCGGAAGCATCAGCTTAAGTTTCACCACTTAGGATCCAACTTATTTACTTTTATTTCTATTTTTCATTGTTGCAGAGCAATTGTAACCAGAGCACCTTAGCAATTGCGTTGTTACTCTATTCTATTAGAACAGCGATATGTAATCAAACTTAACATATTTTCGAATCAGTTTCTCGTTTACGTTATTGCGTTTTTTAACTGCATCTGTGACAAAAATATAATAAAATTAATTTGTCCGTCAAAGAGAATTAGTTTTGTCATTGAATTTAGCCTTTTTCCATTTAAATATTTCTGACAGTTTCTCTAACTTCAAATTTATAAAAAACTAGCTTTATACCCGGCGTTGCCCGGGTGCGTATTAATATAAAACTTTAGCTTCTCAAAAGATTCTAATAAAAATTTAACGCAAAACTTGTTCATAAACAACGTTCTTAGTTTCACCTTCAGGCGCAAGAATAAATAAATTTTTGGGTGAACCTACTCTCGAGCAGGCAACATAGAGCTGTCCGTGGGAGAAACAGGGAGACCTCAAATACACTCCGGAGTACTTAATTGACGTAGGATTCACGGAAAGTTCACAAAAAAAAAAGCATCAAGTAAAAGCGAAAAAGTATGAGGTTTTTAATCCACATTTTTGCATAATTCCTCTAATAGGAGGACTAAAAAAAGCTCGCAAAAATTAGAATTAAATATCCGTAATTTTATCAAGTTGTATGCTTAAAGGTTCATGTCGATTACAAATATAGGCCTAGAAAGGCCATTTTATTATTGCAACATACCTCTTATTTGGTTGAATTCAGTCCACATGGTTGTACAAAAAGTTCTAGGTACAAACTCCCAAAAGAACTTAATTATCACGGAAAGTTCACAGAAAAATAGCACCAGCTAAAAGCGAAACATGTATAAGGCTTTTAATCCATGTTTTTGCATAATTCCTCTGATAGGAGGATAAGAAAAAGTTTTCTGTATCATACATATTTTGTGCCAAATGAGAACATGAATTATAATTGTTTTTGACTTATTTCATGCTAAAATGAAATAGGTGAGCCTTGAAATGAAAATTCATTGTTTTAATTTTAATCTTTGTTGGAAAATGCTAATATTTAAATACCATAAATTTTATCAATTTGTAACCTAAAGGCTCATGTCGATTAAAAAAATAGGCCTAATAATAGGCTAGATTCCTATAAAAGGGTCATTTTTTGACAAAAACTTGAATTTGAGCTTTTTAGATTTTTTAAAATTTCAAGACCCCGCCTATGAGAATTCTAGGGCATCAAGGAACCTCTGTGTCAAGTTTGATGAAAATCTGACGCAAACTGTGGATTTGTATAGAGAATAAGTATACAAACAAACATACAAGAATTCACTCATTTTTATTGATATAGATTTAAGTTAAAATCCTTAATATTGATAGTAAAATTGTGTCGCGCATTTTCAAGGTAGGGTTGGTAAGGGAGAGTGGGTTACCCCCCTGAAACTGAAATATAATTAAGGATTTTATATTTTTCATGCCCAGATCATGTTTCATTTCATTAGGACTAATGTCAAAAAAAAGGGAGTTCAAACAACATTTTTCAAAGTGTTTCAATGGTTAGATTTTTTTTAATGTTCATTAAACCTTTATGCGTAGTTTAATCTAAAGTGCAATAGGAATTTTTACGCAGTATTTTTAATAAGTGTCTAATAAGAGGTCTCTCTTATATCGTAAATTTTCCTTATTAGGGGTAAGTGGGTGGCCTGATTATGAGGAAAGGAGAGCTTCTTATAATACTGACTATTTTAATGAAAAATTGATGAAGAAAATATTTGTATGATAAATACAAGATAATTATGAAAACCTGGAAAAAAATGATGGTTCTGCTACAGAAACTATAAAAGCTGGTAATTATGTATTTGTGAAACTTGCATCAAAGAAAGCCACAAAGTGTTATGTAGCTCTAATTTTGGAAGTTGTTGAAAAAAATGCTAAATTTTTAAGAAAGAATAGAAACAGCGACGCAGATGATATTGGAATTATTACTGAGGTCGAAGTGATAATGATTCGTCCTCAGCCAACTTGAAAGTACTGTCCTTTAATGCTTCCAATTTCTTCAACTTATAATATTTTTTTATTTACCCAAACTGTTCTTAGTCAAGTTTTATTCATAGCTACTCTATATATAAAAGTAAAATACGTGTTGGCTTTCCATAAATTTCACTGAAACAATTCTTTTGTTTTATAATTTTTCATCAAATAGAATAAAACGTCAGAAGATATCTCATTAATGGATGAAATTTAAACTATTTTTTAAGGAATTTAACTATTTTATCCAGTAAGACTAATTTATGTCTCATTTTATAGATAAGTTTACTTTGAAATCTAAATAAAAGGTTGGGTGACCCATTTACCTGTTAGCATTCGGTAAATGGGACAACAATATGAATGAAAAAAAAAACATTAAAAAAAAGAGTATTTTCGAAAAGATTGAACTTTTGTTTGTCAGTCCTAAAATAAAATACTTCAACAAGTTAACTTTCTTTTGTTTCAACAATCTTGTATAATGCTTCAAAAGCGAACTGTTCTAAAAAATTATTCCCTACTCCAACCAACCCTATAATAAAATATGAATATAATGCGTTGGCATTAACTTGATAATATATGTGTCAACGTGTATTACATCTGGCCTTTAATTTTATAATCGTTGGTCGTACACATAAGGTAGCGGGTCCAAATATCGCCCCATGTTCCTAATATCGCACATTGTAATTTTCTCATGACAAGTGCTGCCACCAAGACTCGCATTGAAAAGTCTACTCGCCCCAGTGCCAAAATTAAATTTGACTTTTTTTTTTCATTATTGCACTATTCGCGTTGTTTCCTAATGAGGAATACTCCATCTTATAACTTCTCTCCAGTTTTAAGGAAAAAGTGTCGGTTTTTTTCGAAGATAGTACGATTTTGCTTTCTTTTTAGCGCTATAGCGCAGCTCAGGAGTGTTGGCGCCTTGGAAGGATACATTCCGCAACCGATTGAAAACAAAATAAATATGGGTTGCTATAATTGAAGGGCTTGGGAGATGAAGGGGTTATGTGACAAAAGAGAAATTGCGAGCAATTGACGTTCAAAGTTTTATTGTTGCAGTTGTTTCAGCTTTCTTGTTTTCTGGTTTTGTTATTAGTGTGCGTATGAAATTGGTCTAATGACATCTACTTTTTGATGCACCAAGTTTTATTTGCTTACCTGTATCCATTGCTTATCATTGTCCAGAGTGTTCATTTTACAAAATGTAACATAGCTCCTTCATCCTCCAAGCCCTTCAATTATCAAGCCTGGAAGAAACAAGTTTTATTTTCTGGAAGCGTCATTGTCTGATTCATAGTAAGATATACATTTCAAAAGAGACGAGGTCATGTCTGCTTAGTCGGAAATCTTATATATTAAAAGCTGAGCGCATCTATCTTTCTATGTCATCCTTCAATCTCCCGATAGTAAACTGACCATCAAACCAGTCACATCGATAGATTCGTAATTTTTCAGTCATTGTTACGGTTAATGAACTTAATGCCAGCCGCCTAGGTGACTAGTTATTTTAATAAGTTTTCTAAGGATTAAGGAGTCTGGTGCCCAAACTGACAAGGGCCCGCTTTGCCTCTTGGCGGCCTGCGCAATGCACCAGCGGATCTGTGCCGAGAGTTGCACAATGTATTGTTTTCACAGGAGATATAGACCACATGCGAACGCAGAAATTCGGAAAGTTGTATATCCTCCCTCCCTAATGTGATTATGGAATGTTCCTTTGGTGAAGTGTTTACTCATGTAAATATTTCTTACATTATAGAGATCAGACAAGAGCAATAATTGATCATTGAGAGAAAATATTGTGAAATGATGAATTTGCCATGGTATACGTTTAATATTCAAAGAAACAAACAAATGCGCTCAGGCATTTCTCTACTGTCCGTCCGTGAAAACCGCGCCTAGCACTCGCGAATCATTCCACTTAAAAAAGAGGTGATGGGTTGTGAGTGGGAAACTTTCTGAAGTTCTCAATTTAAAACTTGCATTTGCTATCCTTTTGACACGTTCAATTAAACTATGTATTTTAAATTAGCATCGTTCCACGTTGATTGATACGGCTCAAAATGCTTATTATTCTTCCCCTTATTGTTCTCTTACCTATCACCCCTATTTTGGTAAGATCAGAGAAGACCTGACGCATGCGTAAATACGCGGAAGGTTTTACCTAAGACGATCAGACAGTAAATCAGTTTAAGCTGAACGTCAACATCAAATACTGCACGATTGTTTCAAAAAAAAAAAAAAAAAACATACGGACTTCTATCTTAAATGATTTGACTAAGGCAGGAATTTAAGTGAAACAGGCGATCGCAAATTACAATCGCTACTGGAAATGAATTACATTAGAACGTTTCTTGATAAAAAAACATCGTGACGTCAGCGTGACGTTTGCCTATGAAAAATGAGCTAGATAAAACGTCACAGCCTACTTAGCGAATAAGAGGAGATCGCTGACTGCTTGTGAGCTCTTATTGGCTCCACCCGTAGTAACATCAGTGCCAAGTTAAGTTGATGATAATGTAATTCACTTCCAGTAGCGATTGCAATGGTGTTTCACTTGAATCCCTGCCTTAAATGAACATTGAAAATCATTCAAAAAACAAAATTTAAATGCAATTTTAAAAATATAATTAGAAAAACTTACTTGTTTTGATCCATCGGTGATTGGATTTCATTGGAATTCGTTCAAAAAATTCCGAACTTTTATTGGTTAATATTTACTTCTCAAAATACAGCTAGGTGCACTCCAATAAATCACTTTCTAAAAAATGCTTATACGAAATAAAAATCAATTAAAATACTCGATGAAAACATTTGCACTGAAATTGAGAGCTAAGAGAGAGGAAAGAAAAAGTAGGCGACATTCCGACATAAAACGTAGTTTTTCAGTTTCGCGCGGAGAAGAGAAGTGAATTATTTTTGATGTTTTTGAGTCGTGCTGCCATCTGCTGAAAATAAATATTGAAATAGAACATTTTACATCTGACGAATTTGTAATTTGAGTAATTGCACAGACGTACGATGAAAAAAACATAAGAGTAAATAACTGATCCTTACGTATTTTTTTGTGCTAATTTCAAAGAAAGCAGCAAAAAATTCCATCAAGTCCGGATTTTTCGTAAAATTGAATTCTATTTTTTCTATAAATTTGCTTCAAAAATAATTATTTCGGCCAATTTTACATGCATTATCAGGCAACAGTGCTTTTTTTTCCATTTATTAATCTATTCCAATGATTTATAGGGTCTGGTGGGGGAAAGTGGGTCTAAAATCGAGCTTTTTTATTGTAAAACTCATATAAAAATATTTGCTATAATCTCAATTTGTGTCTTAAAAAAAGAATTAACAGAATATTTAAAGTAGAAAATGGGTGACTTTCAACAAAGACCCACTTCTCCCACCTCACCCTATTGAGTTTTCTGCAAAAAAAAAACTTTTTATTGTTCTGAATTTAAAAAAAAGATCAAAAAGCCACATTTTTACTCATCCGCGGAGCAAAAAAATAACCATATTTCTGTACCTCAGAACCAGACTAACGTAAGTCCATTTTCGTCATTTTTCGGTATAGGGGAAAAACGATTGTCGAATACATCGTTTTTCCCCTCTACTGAAAAATGACGAAAATGGACTTACGTTAGTCTGGTTCTGAGGTGCAGATTTAAGAATAAAATTTTTCACAGAAAAAAAAAAAACGTTCTTCAGAACAGAATATTGATACAGATAGACAACCAAAATTGAGCAAAATCAAAAATATTACGACACGAAAATTTGTTCATTTTACACGGAATGACATTGTAGCTAGATTGCATTCGCCCCCTCTCCTCTGGGAGAGAAAAACTGGAAGTTCTTTTATTTAAACTTTTTTCATCGGATTATGTAAATAGGAGCCCGTTTTTAGCCTACTTTCCCGTTAAAAACAAAAGAAAAACGAAAAAAGTATTAAAAGTAGCTTAATACATCTAAAAAATATCGCCAAGTCCAAAAAATATCGCCAAGTAAAAAAAATATCGCCAAGTCCAAAAAATATCGCTAAGTTAAAAAAATTGAAAAGGTAAAATGAATATCGAAAAATTAAAAATTTGAAAGTAGGGTATTGAGATGGGGAATTTGTGTGTCGGTCGGTCCGTCGGTCGGTCTGTCTGTCCTCCCCTAATAACTTTTGAATGAACATTCCGATTTGGACAAACTTTTTTTTTGTTGGAAAGATCTCGGCGAGTACAGCTCATTCCCATATTTGATTTTTTGATTTGAACAATTTTTGGTTCAACTTTGAGCCGTTCAAACAACTGGTCCCGCGATACTAACTTTTGAATGAACAGTTCGATTTGAACAAACTTTTTTTTGTTCGAAAGATCTTTTCAAGGATACTTCATTCCCGTATCTACATTTTCGATTTGAACAATTTTTCGTTCAACATTGAACCGTTCAAACAAGCTGTCACCCCTAATAACTTTTGTGTGTCGGTCGGTCTGTCGGCAGTCCGATTTAAACAAACTTTTTTTTGTTCGAAGCATTTCGGGAAGGATACTTTATTACCGTATTTAAATTTTCAATTTGAAAATTTTTGGTTCAACATTGAACCATTCAAGCAACCTTTCCCCACCTAGTAACTTTTGAGTAAACCGTCCGAATGCAATAAACTTTTTTTTGTTCGAAAGATCTCGGCGAGTACAGCTCATTCCCATATTTGATTTTTCGATTTGAACAGTTTTTGGTTCAACTTTGAACCGTTCAAACAACCTGTCACCCCTAATAACTTTTGAATGAACAGTCCGATTTAAACAAACTTTTTTTTGTTCGAAGCATCTCAGCCAGGATACTTCATTACCGTATTTAAATTTTCCATTTGAGCATTTTTTCGTTCAACATTGAACCGTTCAAGCAATCTTTCCCCACCTAATAACTTTTGAGTGAACCGTCGGAATGGAATAAACTTTTTTTCGCTTTTTGATTTGAACCATTTTTCGTTCAATATTAAACCGTTCAGAAAAAAAATTAACATTAGCGTCTACGTGAAATTTAAGTTGAACGTTGATCCTGAACGTAAAGTCGGATTTCCTGCAAACTAACTTTGTAAGAAAATGATTTTGATAAATAATATTTGTAAAGTACTTTTCTGAATAATCTTCTGTGAGGACTCTGATTCTGACTCCGACTCCGCAACCATGGCGGAAATGCAGGCTCAGAAAAAAAATGACTGACTGTGCAGACGATTTTTTGTTTATTTATTCATTTGTTTTATTTTATTTATTATTATTTTTTCTTTTTGGCAGAAAATTTTTTTTGTAGCAAAAATTCTTCATTCAAGAGTGCATTTTATTCTTTATTTATATTTAACAACTGGCAACGGATTAAAAGTGAAATTCGAGACATTTTATTAACGGACGAGTTTTTTTTTTTTTTTTTTTTTTCTTTCTTTGATAAAATGTGTTTTGATGCTCTTTGTACTTTTATTTATTTATTTATTTTATTTTATTTTATTTATTTATTTATTTATTTATTTTTTTTTTGAAAACGATTGAGGATTTTTCCTACGGAAGAACTGTAACAGTTGCACTCTTTAAAAGATGCGACAAAACTTTATTTATTCGTTTATTTACTTTTTACGTGTCTATTACATCGAATGAGAGGGGTATATTTTGCTTTTAGAAATCAGCTTTAAGTGCTAAAAAGGTATGTTTGACATAATTTTCAGTCTCAGATAATCAAGAGAATAATGATCAGATGCGAGAATGCCGATGCCGATGTACGGGAAAGTAGGCTCGTTTAGTTCTTGACAGAACTTCTTGTTTTTTTCTTCTGTTTGAAATTTGTTTAAACAAGCTGGCTACGGGGCTTGTGAAATTTGGCCTGCAATGTCGTTCCATATATCAATCCCAAATTTTATTTTCCGTACATCTAATTCCATGATTTAAAAGTTTCGATTTTCACTATGCATTTACATTCACACAATTACAACGCTTCTCATACGAATTGCAATAGAAAATTAACCTAAAATCTTACAATTGTCATTATTGTTAATTTACATTAATAAATTGAAAATGGCTCAAACTGTTTAGAGACTCTTGCTGTAGAGCAAGTATTCTGAAACTTCAAAAACCATTCCAATATTTGGGAAAAGAAGGGGGGGGGGGCAAAACTAGCTTCTAGCTGTACCGGTGTTTAAACACCACATCCCCCCCCCCCCTTTTTAAAAACAATCAGGGATTTTAGTAAGTTTACAATCTTTTAATCAGAAAACAAAATAGATCATATTATCTATACACTTTGCACCAAATGATCTGAGCAATGCTTGGAGAAAACATCACGAACAATGGCACAACCAGGATTTTGACAATTTATTTATGGATAGACATCATGGTTCAAAGCCATGGTTTTGGAGTATGATCTAGATTCTAGACCACAGCAGCACCCTAACACTTCTCATTCCTTTGCATGACACTGTCAGTTTGTTTCAATTTTGAATTCAAAAACCACAGGTAGAATAAAAAAGGATTCGTGAAAGCTAAAAGGAAGTAATTATTTGAAATGAGAGGTCATTCATTTTTTCAATTCAAAAAAAAAGCAAAAATTTGAACAAAAAACTTAATATTTTGTAGACTCCAAACCAAATTTATAAAATTAATAAAAAAAACAACACATTTTAATAATCATAAAAAGTGTTTTAGAATCTTGTACAACTGTAGTTGAGATTATAAACTGTTCAATTCAGTGATATAAAATCCATAACTAGTTTTTTAAATAAAAGTTTTCATCCAAAATTTGTTACGAACTCGATAATCACCATTTTCTCATCTTATAAGTTTTAAGAGAACACACTTTTTGATTAAAATTATTAACTGCTTTTATAGATGAGTATTTATTTTATTTATCCCAAGTACCAGTTTTGACATAAATCTCACTTCAAATACTGGTGAAGCAAAGTTTAATGTTGAGTCCTTAAAGATGAAAAATTTTTTTAGGGGACAGTTAAAGTTTGATCTATTATTTTAAGAGTAAAAAATAATCTGTGTGACCTTTGAATAAAAGCCGTTTATTTACGTATTTAAAACAAAAATTATTGACATATATTTGCATTTAAGTATATACTTGCATTGACATATATATTGCATTGGCATGTATTTGCATTTAAGCATATAGGGTTGGTTTGAGTGAGTGGGATACTGGGGTAAGTGGGCCACCCCCCTTAAAACTGAAAGGTGCATTTTTTTCCTTTTTTTCTGATCATATCAAATTTCATCATAGTGATTACTTTTGCATATATTTGGGAATTTGCATTATAGAACTTTTTTTTGGATCATGTAATTTATGTCAAAAATTTTCAAGCAACATTTTTCAAAGAAGTGTTTCAATGTTAGTTTTTATTATTTTTTCTATGTTCATCAAGTTTTCTTGTAGAGTTTAATCTAAAGTACACATTGCAATAAGAACTTTTATGCAAAGCATTATTAATAAGTGTTTAAGGGGAGGCTCCCACTTACCCCGTGGTTTTTCTCTATTAGGGTAAGTGGGTCCCCTCATTATGGTGTAACTGGCCCCCTCATTATGGTGTAAGTGGGCCCCCTCATAATAATGATGATTTCAAAATGAAAAGTAGTTTTGATGAAGCAATTTCTACTATGAAATGAAAGATAATGTAACGAGTCCGTAGCACCTTCAACTTTCTTCAAATGAGCATTCCAATCTTGAGGAAGTAACTATAAATTTATTTACAAGTATTTACACTATTTACAGTATGAGCAGGAAAACAATTGCTAAACATCCAGCAATTAGGTAGCAAAAACAGTACACTGTACTCTCAACAGTAAACTCAGCACCACGTATCAAAACGTGAACAGTAATTAAGCAATCACAAAAGCAAAAACAACCATTCGCCAAGCGAACGAAAACGAGTCACCAGATCAAAATCTGAAAAACAACTGACTAACTAAAAAACTGTGTTTCAAGGCTATTTATACACGGAAAGAAGGTTCTAGCAAAATCCGGAGCATTCTGGTCATTCATAAATTTACATTTTCCATTCAAGAAAAACGCTAGAAATAAAAAAGAAAAAAAAAACCACGCGAAAAATGTCCTTCATGCTTATCAAAGTTAGGGCAAGTGTAAAAAAACTACAAAGTGTTTACAGGGCCGGTATACTAGTGATAAAGGTGATATCTTCAGATACTTTTTGCAACATGACGTCAGATAAAAACCAAAAACTAATGAAAAATGATGCAAGGCAGGAAAAAACAACAACTATTTACAAGATTTGTAAACATTGCCCCCCTTCCCAAGGGACTGCACGTCCCCGGGCAGTACAATCCCCAGAAAGGAAGCAAGGGAAAAACTTACAGATACACACATTACATGATGGACCAATCATAAAACATGATAAAACAATAAACAATGAGAACATGAAAAGAAAATAATAACATTGATAAAGTAATATTACAGACAATTAAAGGCAAAAAGTTATTTACAAAAATTTACAAAACAAATTACCATGGTAGCTTTACATTTAATTTACGAAACTATGGCCATAGTATGGGGCTAGCCGATCATAATGGGACAAACCCTAGGTTTTTGAATGTGATGACTTTCTGGATCCTCACTACGGACGTCGTTTCAGCCGGTGGAGAAACTGTGTAAGGTCCATCCCAATGCGACTGCAATTTGGGTGGACAGACCTTTACGTCGGATGGGATTCCATAGCCATACTTTGTCACCTTCTTGAAAGTCATGACCAGTGGACCTTGTGTCGTAATCGGGTCCTTCATCTTCTCCGTCGCGATGTTGATTCGCTCCCGTGCGAAGTGATGAAACGTCCCTCCAACCGGGCCTGGAGATCCTGGGACGTATTCCTCAGGCGATGAAGGGCGCGTCTGGAGGGGAGACCGAAGACGAGATCACAAGGTAGCCGAAGCTCTCGGCCGAAGAGCATCTGTGATGGGGGAATATCCGGTGGTCCTCGTGGGACAGCACTGCGGTAGGCCAGCAGGAAACAGAGGGAAGTTTTCTTGTCCCCAATCCTGTTGATTTTTTGGAGACCATAAGCGAGAGATTATTAAGGATTGTCCTGTTGAATCTCTCCACCATGCCGTCCGATTGTGGGTGTAGTGGTGTCGTTCGAGTTTTTCTCTATTTTGAGGATTTTTACATAGGCCCTTAAAACACGGCAGAGATGAAGTTTTCTCCCCTGATCGGAGTGGATCTGCAAAAGGTGTCCCATATCTCGAGATCCAATGCTGGGACTAGAGTCTCTGCTACAGTGGTAGCTTCTTGATCCGGAATGGAATATGCTTTCGGGGCCATTTGGTGAAAATAGTCAATGGAAAACGAGGATGTATTTGTTTCCCATCAGTAGTTTTTCGGTAGAGGGACCAAGAATGTCGATCCCAATTTCGTTCGAAAGGAGCTCCTACGTTGTAAAAGATGTAGCTTCCCGCGGCTTCTTCTCTTCGGTCCTTTACGGGCAGCACAGGCGTCCACAAGAATGACACCACTTCTCTACGTCATCCTTCGCCTTGCTCCAGAAGAAGCGTTCTCGAACCTTGCAGAGGGTTTTTCAACACACACCAAAAATGTCCCTCCAGTCGGACTACTGTGCAACTCCTTTAGAAACGTCTGGAATTCTTGATCTGGGAAGGAGTAAACTGCCATTTGAATGCTTTTACCATCGTCAGATTCCCATTTTCCGATACAGGGACGCCATTTCGCAGCTGGAGAGAGTTTCCATAGAGCCCAGTATCTTTTCGTTGCAGGACTGAAGATAGAAAATGTCTTGCCAACTAGGTCGCCGACTGTCTTTTTTTCATTAAACTGTATGATAGGCTTTAGGTCTGGGTCTTCAAGCTGATCTTTTTCTAACTTGGTCGTCACTCCATGGATCAGGATCTGAAGATGATGAAGTAGCAGTAACTTGACAGGCAGTAGGGATTGTCATCCCGTACTGTTTTCTCAATTCGGGAGCAATAATGGCAGTTCTCGGAACAAGGTCTTCTTGATAATGCGTCAGCATTACCGTGTGACGAACCTTTTTCGGTGCTTAATCTCGATGTCGTATTCCTGAAGCCGCTGTATCCACCTGGCTACCTGGCCCTCTGGATTCTTGAAATTCAAAAAGCCAAGTTAAAGAGGCATGATCGGTCCGGAGCAGGAATTTACGGCCGTAGAGGTAATGATGGAAATGTTTCTACAGCTTTTAACTATGGCGAGCAATTCCTTTCTCGTGACACAATAATTTTCGCTCCGACTTGGATAAGCATTTGCTCCAGTAGGCGATGACATGTTCGTTTACCGTCTATTTCTTGAGATAAAAACAGCTCCAACGCTCTCGTGGCTCGCATCAGTGTCAAGTATGAAGGATTTTCCAGGCTGAGGATAAGAGAGAATAGGCGTTGATGTTAAAAGCCTCCTTCAGTTGTAGAAAATGCATCCTCGCATTCTTTGG